>CACSLK010020742.1:1096547-1115492 GCA_902706635.1 Striga hermonthica
GAATTAACTACTCTCACACTGATTTAGTTCAATGATCCACCACTCAGAATGCATATTGGTGATATACCATTACAAACAATTCAACAACGACCAACCTCTAACGAGCACAAGCAACATTTATCGCAAAACAGCTTCATTGCGGCCATACTAACCCAAGGTACAAGCAACAATGCGCAAACCGCAGGCGTTGATCGTGCAAGTCCAGCCAAAAAACCAAGAAAAAAAAAAAAGATCAGCTCGTGTACCTGCTGGGCGGAGGCGGAGGCTGCGAGGAACTCCTCGTTGATGGAGATGCCGCGCTTCTCGATGGTGGATCGGAGGTTCCGGCGGGCATGAGAGGTGTTTTCAGAATAGAAACTGGATAAAGTGTTGAGCGAGGCAAGCAGATCGGATGTGTCGGTGCGAGTTTCCAGTACCTTCTTCAGCTTCCGCGACAGCCCCGGCGCCAATGCGGTGGCCGTCCCCATTTTCTGTCTTCTCCACAAAACTCCGGCGGCCTATAGATCAATAATGCGTGTGCACATGCTGGTGTGACTGGAGTTGAAATGAATTTCACAGATTCTTAAACCTTTTCCCCACTGTTACAACTCTGTGAAAAGCTACCAAGCTAATGCGAGCGTCAATGGTGACAGGGGTACGCTATCGTGAATGTAAAGGGTAAAATTGGAAGACATGTACAATCTTAGTGCGGTGATGGTGTCGATGAACGTTGCTCCAACGAGAGTTTATATTTATTGGGCCGCTTAGTTGGGCTTTTCCTCAACAGTGTGTGCCAAAAATGGCTATACAAACATTATGCTGTCACGTGTAGCATAATGCTTCGCGTTTTTATCTTTATATTACCTAGCGTAAATAATATTACGTGTTGCGTAAGTTATTTGGGTATAAATTTTTTTTTAATAAAAATATTATAAATATATTTGCATATAATAAAAATAGATGGTTGATTACAAAAATTATCATAGTATTTGAATGACTTCAAAAATAACATTTAAAGATTAATTCTCACAAATATTTAATGTAAAATTTCATCATAATATAAATATTTAATAATAAATCGAATATACTAAAAAGTAAAAACAAACAACGAAAATATAATGAGGTAAGTTATAGTATAATTTTAAGTATATGCATTTTAATTATTATTTCTTTATTTAACTACAATTTAATTATAACCATTAGATATGAACTCTTTATTCTTTATTTAAATGTTAAATATCGAAAAATAAAATGATATAACAAAAATGGACCAAAAAATATTGCACTATTCAACTTAGGACTTTGCATTTTCAAACTTTTTAATTTGAAATCAATATCACAATTTGTAGTTTTTAATTGTCATTTGTAAATATGACTTTGATCCCTAAAAAAATACGAGTTTTTGAATATTTTATTGTTCAAATGTAGTTGCAGAAATATAGCGCAATGTAGCACACAATAGCGTGAAAAAACTCAAAATAGCGTAAGAAAGCGTGCCGTTTCAACATTTCGCGTAAGTTTTTCGAGAAAAGCGCAAGGCTACGTCGCGTTTTTTCGAAAAAATCTATATAGCGAGTAATAGTGAGCTACATAACGAGCTATTTAAAACGATATTTATATTGCACATATACATCTAATATATATTTATTGTTATTTGTTTTTCTAAGTTTATGTTTAGTTTATTTTAATTTATAATAGTACTTGTATCATTACATCTTCCGATGGGTACAAATATTTGGTTCACATATCAAACACAAACGTATAGTAAACGTAAAATAAACATTGAGAGAGGTGGTGACCGGTTTGGGACAAAATCAGGTATGATTGTTGGTTTATATACCAAACATAAATGTAAAATAAACGTAAAATAATCCGAGAATCACCACCACGAACACTGGATATTTCGTGTAGTCGGCTTCTTTGGACATCAAATAGACATAGAAGCTAAGGCTGCTATCGTCGTCTATGGACATTGGTAGATAACTTTATTTCAGTTTATATTTTAGTTCAATCACAGATGATTGAGGTATCAACCCGAGCTTCTCAAACAATATACCACATAGTACGTTGAAGCTGCAATAAAACACCAGAAAGATAGTAATTCATGTAATCATTCATGACCCATTAACCCCCGTGATGTATGAAAATTTGACGACTCTAAAAAAAACACGATACAAATACCATCAATAATATTAAATCAAATCTTGTACGTCTGAGTGAATGCTAAAATTCCAAAAAAAAATCAAAATATATAAATAAAACAATAACAGGAACACAAAAATCCTGATGAATAAATATACCTGAAAAATTATTGTCCTCTCACGTTATTCTTTTATTTTTTGCTTTTGATGAATCATTCTGCATGGAAAAAAATTAACCTCAAAATGATTCGTTCTTGATGGAAGATCTGATCGAACTCACACGGTTTTTTTACAGTATATTTTTGGTTAATCATTTTGTGGTGTGATGAAGAGTATAGTTCAAATTCACCTTTCCATTTTGTACGCAAAACCGTTTTATTTCTGATATTCATTCCATTGGCATGCAGATTTTTTTAGGAACATATCGGATATCACGCGAAAAAAGGGATGGAGGTCCAAGTTTTACGTAAGTGAATTTTATGCTTTAATGCAATTAAATTTCGTCAATTAGGTAGAGATACAATTATTTGTTTATGAATGGTATTATTGCAATATTTTCAATTTCGGGTAGGATACATAAAAATTTCCTAAAATTTACACCCTATACCAATCATTATTCTTTATATTGCACATGTACATCTAGTATATGTTAATTTATTTGCAGAACTATCAGATTCACCCTAATTATTTGCACATATACCAACTTTTTATTGTAAATTTACTAAATATTATTTGTTTATGAATGGTATTATTGTTTGATAAATGTTCGTTACATGAAGTCGGTTTTTAGCTAAACCGAGTTGAATTATATGGGAGGATTTAATGTTTCTCCTCAAAAAGATCCTCATACAAGAGTAAATTCTGCTATTTATAGTAACTTTTGTTGACTCGATGTTCGAGGTTGGTACGACAACATTTAATGCAAAGTGGCTTTATGGTGACCATTACTCTGCAGGTGAGCCCACAAGTTATGATTGTGGCATGTGTGACGGCCGGTTCGGGCAGATGGACGTGTAGGCGCCTTGT
Source organism: Striga hermonthica (assembly GCA_902706635.1). Classification (NCBI taxonomy): domain Eukaryota; kingdom Viridiplantae; phylum Streptophyta; class Magnoliopsida; order Lamiales; family Orobanchaceae; genus Striga; species Striga hermonthica. The sequence goes on from CACSLK010020742.1 coordinate 1,099,694, forward strand.
TGTAAATAATAATGGAAAATTAGTCATACTTTTGAAAAAAAATATAAATTTGACGTAATCATCCAATAGATTCTCAATCTAAAGAAAAATTAAAAGCAGCCCAAACAAGGACCGATGATCAAATCGAACGAGAAAAAAAAGTCGTAGTACCTTACGGGAATTTCCTCCACCTCTATTTTTTGAACGCTTGTCGACGATCCTATGACATATGACAATGAGAGCATCAGACTTCAATTGTTGGGTGGCGCAGACGGACGATGGCGCACGATAAGGGTGGATGGTGGTGAGCGGGCGAAGAGAGGAGAAATGGCATAGGGCGATTTAGGCAATGTGCATCTAAGAAGTCGGCAGAGGGCATAGAGCGATTTGGGCGATATGAAGGCGACAGACGTGTAGAGGAGAGAAGGCAATCTCGATTTAAGAAGCAAGAAATGAAGACTTAATTTTTACATTTTTGTATTTTCTTTTTAATAATCACCAGGCCATCCCACAGTCCGTGTAGACTCGCCTGTTTAGTCCCTCTTCCCGCTGGTCCTAGAATCCTAACCCAACCCAACCCGCCCTTTGACATTGTGGGACAGACCGGCTCGCCGACTTAAGCTTGTTTTGACATCTCTAGCAAGAAGTCATTTAAATTTAAATAAATCCCTTGAGCCTTCTTCGATAAAATTTAAATGATACAGAAAAAATTAATATGACTCATGTTCATGCGTAACACGCATAAATCGAGAAATAATCGAAGTTGCAACATAAACTAAACAAAAGCCGCCGGGGCAGTGCTAGTTCTACAAACACGTCACGTACGCGTCTAAAGTAACGCGTGGAATCGAATTTATTCCTATTGGATATTTGTAACTTTACAAAAGCATTCATCAGGATTTCAAGCATATCCACTCTTTCTCACATTCAATTCTACCAAACCAAGCAAGCGATTTTCAAGGTGATCCCATCTCTTCTCTCCTTCTCCCTCTTTTATCTGCGCGCACCTACAGACACTCTGTACTACATTTATAGTAGTATTTTTGCGACACTTTCTTGGCTGATTCCGTGTAAGCATGTACCGTTTGAATATACGATTTGCATTCAAGATCGGGAATTTTCTGATCTTCGTTTAATTGTGATGATGGGGCTTTGGAATTTTCAACTCTTCTGGCGTGGATTTGTTGTGATGTGAAGTAATCCCTTGTGTTCGTAACATAATCATCGAATCAGATCTCTATTTTTTACTTTAATTTCGCTGGTGAATTGAGGAACTTTTTTGTGATTTCATAGACTTCGATCGGTTTTGCCGGCTTTGATCCTATATATCCATGTATTGGCAAAGGCATATCTGTGAGGAAAAGATCGTAAATTGTCTTGACAGTGTTGTGTTTTTTGGTTCTTACTTTCTGGTCTGTGAGAAAAATAAGTACTTTTTAAGATTGGCTTGATCTTATGCATCTGCTTGATTATGTGATCTTTACATGTTCGGAAGCTGCGTAATTTGCAAGCCTTTTATTGATTCCATGCAACAACTACAAAGAGATGAGAACACGATCTTCTCTAATACTTTTTGATATTCTTATACTGGCTCATCTTGTGGTTTTGTGACGGTCATACAGGATTTTATTATTTACTGAGGTCCTGAGAAAAAATGGGAGGTGGAAAGGACAAGCACGACGAATCTGACAAGGGGCTTTTCTCTCATCTCGGGGGTCATTACCCGCCTGCCCCCGGAGGCTACCCTCCTCAAGGCTACCCACCATCAGGTTATCCTCCGCAAGGAGGGTACCCGCCATCGGGATATCCTCCGCAAGGAGGGTACCCGCCTGCTGGCTACCCCCCTGCCGGTTCAGCTGGTCCACATGGACCCCATCACCCAGGTGCTGTTCCTTATTTTGTTCTTTTTTTTTTCTTTTCCCCTTCCCACTCATATGGTTTGTTATTATGGAGTGATCTAGTATGTACTTATATCATTGAGACTTGATATGTGCTGTGTTTTGAGGAAAAATTGAACTTGAGGACAAAACGTCGTTAGTTTCTAAAAAATGGAAGTACAGGAAGAGTATGAGAAATGGGTATTATTATACATAGTTGGCTGATGATTCTTTTGAAGGCTGTTTCTAGGTGTATTTTGTGGCGACAACTGATGAGGGGTAAACACTTGACTGAGCTGTTTGCTTTCAGCTTGTGCCCTGTTTCATTTAGTTTCCGGAACCATGGTAGTATCACTCTGTTACTTACATCCGAAATGTTGTATTTTGGTACACATTATATTTTATTGGCTATTTGTAGTTTTAGGTAGCTGGGTATGTGTGTACACATCCGCTACATAACTGTGGCTTTGTAATGTGCGTTTTACTTGGATGACATGATTATTCTGTTTGTGTGTCTCTGACTAATAAGTTTGCCTTTTTCAGGTGGGTCCATTGGAGGGATGATAGCGGGAGGTGCTGCAGCTGCGGCCGCTGCTTATGGCGCTTCACATCTGATGCATGGCAGTGGGCATCATGGCGGTGGTTATGCACATGGTCATGGCATGCCGGGCATGGGCCATCACGGCAAGGGCAAGCACGGGAAGTTCAAGCATGGCAAGTTTGGCAAGCACGGCAAACACAAGGGAGGAAAGCATGGATTTGGGATGCATGGTGGCAAATTCAAGAAGTGGAAGTGATCCTTTATGATGTGATTGCTGACCTTGAATCTTTATAAAATCAAAGCAAGCAGTTGTGTATGCTATGTGTTGTTTTTTTTTTTCAGAACTTTTTAATGAACCCAAGCCATAAGTGGTGAGTGATAGGCGGTCACTTTCCCTGACTTTCTGTCATGCACCGCAGTTAGTTATGTATATAGGAGCTGGAGATGGAAGATCATATTGTTGTGTTATGAATTATAAGTTTGTAAACACTGATTGATACTGGTGTTTTACTACTTGTTCCACTACTAAAAGTCGGTTTACGCGCCCGCCTAGGTGATACCAGGGTGTACCGATTCTTGCTAGGCGGCCCTTCTAGGCGCTCGGGTAATTAGACGCCGCCTAGCCCAGGCGGTTGAGAAGTTAGTTGATCTAGGCGATGTATAGGCTGATATATATTTCTTTTCATAATATAATAAGAACAATTTTTATCTTTATACATGAAATCTACAATAATTATAAAATAAAGGTAATAATAATTATGTAAAGTTAACTAGTACAACACCTGTGTATTACACGGGTGTTTGTTTAAAAATTATTTTTAAATTTTAAAATTAATGAGAAAATTATATTAAATTTAGTTTACTTTTTTACCAAAAAAAAAATGTATTACTATATATTTTAGAATGATATTTGTTACTTATGACTTACATGTGTTATATTATATTAGTTTTTCTAACTTATATCATATAACTACTTGAAATATAAATATATTAGTTGATAAATAATTTTATTTTTCTAATTAATATTAAAAATAATTTTATTATTATTATAAAGATAAACATAAATTATTATCTTTATACATACAATATGAATGTTAAATCGAAACTCATCAAAAGAAAATTAATTTGATATATTACATATGTAAAACTGATAAAAAATACAAAAATTATTAGTTTTTAAAATACATATACAATTCAATAGTTATAATAAGGAATGATATTAAAATACAATTAATACATGTAACATGACCATAAATAATCAACATAGTTATGGTAATTCGAACCTAATTATTTTTGATTTGGAATTAAATTAAAATTTACCCAAGCCTAATAACGAAACATGTAATTTTACTACATAGGATTTCGAAGAATTAGAAACAACCATGTAAGCTCAACGCGTTCTGGATTAATATATAGGGATTAGGGGAGGGGATATAATTATAGTGCTTTTTTCCAATAAATCCTCAAACTTCAAACCCAGTCTCTCATTTGTTTATTTCCGGCTACACTCCCCAATGCCAATAATCTATTACTATATAATGATATTGAAATAAATAAATAAATATTATAATTTAATATAATAAATAGTTATTATATTTTCTGAAGTTTAAAAATATTACACTCATTCAAATTATATTTTAAATTATTAAATATTATAAAGTCGAGGAGATTTGAAAAAGAAAAGAAAAAAACAAATGCCGTAAGAAAATATAAATACAATATTCAAACTTGAAAAAAAAAATTATATTATTTCAAAATAGAACTGTTGAGTTGTATATATGTGTGTGTGATTAAATAAAATATCATTTGATAAATCAGTGTAAAACACGGGTGTCTTAATACCTATCTTGGTTAATTTTTAATTATTAGTTTTATACTTAATTTTTTGTTATCTTTTTATTATAACAATATAAATATCTTTACTTCTAACTTGTGATACAAATATTTTTGTCATGCCTCCGTATTTTTCACATGTGTTATATTAACTATTGAATAAACTAAATATTCTATTTAATTTGGACAAACATGAATATATCTTAAATAAAAATAAATGAGATTTCAATTTTTTTTTCTAGAATTCGAAATTACGCTACAAGTTCTTACATTTACATATTTACTAGTACAACGCCCGTGTATTACACGGGTGCTTGCTAAATTTTTTTCTTAAAATCTAAAATTAATAAAAAAGAGTAGTTGAAAATTTAAATACCTTTTATAAAAATATATACATTATTATATATTTAGTATGACACTTTTTATTTGTGCAACTTATATGTGTTATATTATACTACCTCCTATTTTAAATAGATGTCGTTTTAGGATGTTGCACATCTATTAAGAATATTTTTTTTGTCAATAATAACCTTATTTAATGAAGATAGAGATGAATTTTGAGAAAAAGATGAAGAGTGATTATGAAAACTAGTACAGAGCCCGTGCGATGCACGGGGTGCATAATTTTAAGATAATTTATCCATTCTTATAATTATATAAATGAATAAAAAAAATGTACGGGATATATATAGTACGTGACATGTAATAGGCCAAAATGTGAACACGGGTGATGCACGAGGTGTACAATTTTAAGGTCATTTATTAGTACAGAGCCCGTGCGATGCACAGGGTGCACAATTTTCTAGTATGTGTAATAAAAATATATACTGTATGCACGTGACAGAAGCACTAAATGAGTCATTTCCACAGAGCTTGCCCGTTAAGTAGCTCCTGAACACGAGTGCACAATTTGTAGTACGTACCATAAAATCAGAACAAATTTCCATACAATTAGATAATAAATAAAGCCTTTTTATTTTAGTAAATATTTTATGTATTTTGTTTTTCTACTTAACGGATGTTATGAGATTTTTTTTGTTAAACCGATTTTATGGAATATAATACAAATACAATTAGAGGATTGAACAAAATCAGAACAGATTTTCATACAATTAGATAATAATAAAAATTAGATAAGGAAAATAAGGAATTAGATAAGAAAAAAGAGGAAATTAGATAATGAATTTTGAATTTGACTTTTTTTTTTTGATAGATAGACTTTACGTACAAATTTTGACTTCACTTATTTATATGAGATTTATTTTGACAAAATCAATGTTAATATGTAATAAGACAAATAAATAAAGTCTTTTTTTTTAGTAAATATTTTACGTCTTTTTTTTTTACTTGTCAGATGTTATGAGATTTTTTTTCTTAAACTGATTTTATGGGATAAGACAAATAAATAAAATAATTAAATAAAATTATGGATAGAAATAGCAATGCATTAATTACGTTGACTTTTTAATCTACTAAATTTGGTTAATAGGATACCTTATATAATAAATATAGATACAACTAAAGAACATGCCAACATTTTAAAGAATAATTAATGTATTTTAATTTATTATCTAGCCATCAGTAATATCATTTAATGATGTGATCATTACCTCTTAAATGATAAAAAAAATATTAATTTAAAAAAAAAATATTTGTTTTTTATATACTCAAATAAAAATTAAAAAATACCATCGACAAATATGAATTATAATATATATCAGTAAAATCATTACAGAAGTTAAAAAAAAATATTTAAAAAAATAATCTTTTTGATCATATTTGAATAGAAAATGTATATATGCAAGCAATTAATGCATATAGTAAAAAATTTCTAAATAAAGTATGCATTAAATGTGAGTTGACTTTTCTTGCTACTATTTTTGGTAAATAGTATGATTTTTAATATAAGTATAGATACGTGATGTATTTATTAGCAAAATGAGGGTAATAATGGAAAAATATGTACAAAAGATCCAAAATGACATTTATTTAGTAAATAGTTGATAAAGCTAGAATGACATTTAAAAAAAATAGGAGGGAGTAATAAATTTTTAACTTAAATATATCAATTATTAAAAACCTAAATTATATATCAATATTTTTAACTTAAATTATATATCAATTATTAAAAACCTAAATTATATTATAATAAATGTCCAAACCCAAATTATTAATTATTAATTATTAATATATCAATATTATATGTCCAAACCTAATTACGAAGCATGATTCTTTGCCAATTAGGATTCCGAAGCACCAGAAGCAGCCACGTAGGCTCAGCGCATTAGGGAATAATATATAGGGTGGATTTATATTTTTTATTTCACAATATGAATATATATATATATATATTTAATTCTTGTTGGATAATTAATTTTTTTATCGAACACATGTGTAGTTCACTGAAGTTGTATTAGTCACATGTGTATCAACTTTTTGTGCTCTGTAATCCTATGTGTAAAATTTTGGCATTTCGTAACCTTATGGGTCAATTTTTTGTGGTTCGGAGAAGTCCATGTAGATCTGTCCTTATATCTATACATGCTACAACTTTTAAAATTATAAAAAATTGAATGAAATAATAATAATTCAAATTTTAAAAAATTATTTTAAAAATTAATAAAAATTCTTTCTCTCTCTTTTTCGGTCTATAAATTTAATTATATTTTTTTAATCAGTGTCCGTGTAGTATACTGGTGTTTTGCATTAGCATATTTTATATCAATCTAACGAAAACCGGTGTTTTGCATTAGCATATTTTATATCAATATAAAGAAGATTTTCATAAAGTAAAACAAATTATTCTAAATTTTTTCCACTGTTAAATTTAAATATAATTAAATAAAGTTCAAAATTACTAGATCTACCAACCTTAGGAAACTAATTGCCAAGTGACAAATAATAGCAAGGATATTTGGAAGATACCTCCGTTCAAATGGGATGGTTTACAAGACAAAAAGTCATTCAAAGCTTGATGGTGGCAAATCTTCTAGTTGAATAAAAGTGAGACATTTAAAGCACCAATTCAACTATCAACGTATATTCTATAGTGGCTCTGTAAGTCTCGTAACCTATGTGTATTTGAAAAATAAAAAAAACCGGCCTCACTAATAGTCAAAGTAGCAGTCCAACAGTAGAACACTTTATCCCCTAGTAAAAGGTGACATGTCTTGTTGTATCTTTTACTTTAGTTTGTATGGCATGGTTGTTTGTATATTGTATTAGGTTGTTGTTAAGCAAAGAGGCAAATGTTCGGTTGAGTGTAACTGCTTTGCCTCTTTGTGTTGGTGAGTTTTGATGTTTTCTTGTCTGTTGCGGATTCCTATTGATATGGTCCGAGATCGGTGACTCCGGTCTTGCGGAAGGTTCTTCCCGGTTATGACGTTGGTTCGATTGATTCGGTCCGGTCCGAGCTTGAGTGTTCGTCGGTACCTGAAAGCGCGCCGGAATTACTCCGGCGCAAGACCCTCCGACGCCCAAGTTAGGATCTCGGATTTTTAGAGAGAAAATTGTGTAATAAATGTAGTAGTAATGATATTAATGAAGTATTACCTACCATTATTGAGATTACCTCTTTATATAGTCTCTCTTGTGCGATTCCATCTTTCGGGCTTATTCGTTCTAGAACGTTCGTTGACTGGTCTCAACTTAACTAATACACGGTCTTGTGTGAGACCCTCGACCCCCATGGTGACTCGACTCCCATATCGGGCCCTTCGACTTTTAGCTCTATCTATTCGGTCCAGCACAAGGGTCGAGCCCTTCGACCCTTTGGGCTAGTCGGACGCCACATCGGCCTTCGGTCGATCCGAGGGTCCATATTCGACCCTCTCCCCGCATTCGACCCTCAAACCCAGTTTGACCCTCCCGCTCGACCCCATATTTTTGTTCGACCATTGAGTCGGTCGAGCCCCACTCGACCCAGTGTCTTTGGTTGGCCCTTGGGCCGGTCGAGCCTTACGGGTCTTTGTCCGGTTGGTTTAAGTGGTGTTATCCCTAATCCCTATCACCTATTCTAGCCCACATTTATGTGATGCTCCCATGGCTCCGGCTATTTGTTGTAAGTTCGCTTGTATTTTATTGTGTTTGTTGTGATAAATTCTATTGTTTGCCAAAAAAATTAAAAAAAAAAAAATTCAATTTTCTATTCTACCCTTTTCATTACTATAGTAACTAAATTATTTACACTTTGAAAAAAAAAAAAACTAAATTATTTACACGACACACACTCTCTCTCTCTCTCTTTCTATATATCCTGGGCTCTGTCCTCTCGCCACCAATACGTGCCGCGTATCTTCTCGTCGTATAAATAATCTCTATTTGTTTCGCAAATCAATCCAGAATTAGGGTTTTGATTTTCCTTTGAAACTCTCTTGTCGTGGTAAACAGTAGAATCGACAGAGATGGCCGATCAGAGGTTGACGCGTATCGCAATTGTGAATTCCGACAAGTGCAAGCCCAAAAAGTGTCGCCAGCAGTGTAAAAAGAGTTGCCCCGTCGTCAAAACTGGTATAGTTTCACCTTCACTTAGATATGGCGACCGTGCTTTAGACCCGCTCCGGGAACTATATTGTTGTTTTCTGTTTGTTCAACTCCGTTTCTTCGCCCTGTTTTGATTTGCATGCATGTATACTAGGCGTGTTCGACTGATTTTGCTCTGGTAATTTTGTATAACTTGAGAAATCTATGGCTGTTTTTGGTTAAAATCAAACGCGTCCCAAAGCTCTTGGGACAAAATTTGAGTGAATTAACTTGTCTCAGTGATATAATTTTGATTAATATTGATGATGGCATGTTCGACTGATTTTGCTCTGGTAATTTTGTATAAATTGAGAAATCCATGGCTGTATTTGGTTAAAATCAAACGCGTCCCAAAGCTCTTGGGACAAAATTTGAGTGAATTAACTTGTCTCAGTGATATAATTTTGATTAATATTGATGATGGCATGTTCGACTGATTTTTCTCTGGTAATTTTGTATAAATTAAGAAATCCATGGCTGTATTTGATTAAAATCAAACGCGTCCCAAAGCTCTTGGGACAAAATTTGAGTGAATTAACTTGTCTCAGTGATATAATTTTGATTAATATTGATGATGGCATGTTCGACTGATTTTTCTCTGGTAATTTTGTATAAATTGAGAAATCCATGGCTGTATTTGGTTAAATTCAAACACGTTGCAAAGCTTTTGGGACAAAATTTGAGTGAATTAACTCGTCTCAGTGATATAATTTTGATTAATATTGTCGATGGGCTAGATCTATAATAGATTCTTAGTTTTCTCTTAAAAGATCTTGCTGCCAGCAGCCTCCTCTGCTAATCGGGATGATTTTTTTTTTTTCGCTTGGAAAACTTTAATATGTAACTATCGTATGTGCAGCCTAGTTGTTCCTTTGTTGTTATTCAAAGATTGGTACATTGATTGAGGATAATGCTCTTATTACTGATTTTTGATTTAATTTCTGCCATAGCGAACTAGGATGTCTTATTTAAATTGTTGTATATTACTGTATTTCTAGGTAAGTTTTGCATTGAGGTGACTTCTGCAAACAAGGTTGCTTTCATCTCAGAGGAATTGTGTATTGGATGTGGTATATGTGTGAAGGTTTGTTCGATTTGGTAGATATAGAGTCGTTAATACTTTTTAGCAGAGCGTTGATTTATGGCATTTTTCCGACTCATCGTTGTTCTACGTGTTCTTCTAGAAATGCCCGTTTGAAGCCATCCAGATTATTAATCTACCAAAGGACTTGGATAAGGATACCACTCATCGTTATGGTCCTAACACCTTCAAACTGCATAGGTTGGTTTCAGTCATGGTCCATGTCAATCAGATATTCTGGCTATTTGCTTTCTTAACTCGTTTGCATTTTTGATAGGCTACCTGTTCCAAGGCCTGGGCAAGTTCTTGGCTTGGTTGGGACTAACGGCATAGGGAAATCAACTGCGCTTAAAGTTTTGGCTGGGAAATTGAAACCGAACTTGGGACGTTTTATTGTAATCTCATCTAGCCATCTTTTTAGTTTTTTCTGAGGTTGATCCTTTTGCTCGACTTTTTCCTGAATGAACTTCTCTTTGTAGGATCCACCTGATTGGCAGGAAATATTGACCTATTTTCGAGGATCCGAGCTGCAAAACTACTTTACCCGTGTTCTTGAAGATAATTTGAAGGTAAATTTGATAGATCATGTTGCTAAATGTGGATCTCCATTAATGGCATGGGTTGAAATATATAGGCCGTAAATTCAATAGATGGTTTCTGAATATGCCATGATTGAATAACATCTCATGTAAATTAAATGACATCTCATGTAACTGGCCCTAAATTTAGTTGTGTATTTTGAAATATAGATGAATGAAATAGCGTCTCATGTGATAGTGAATGTAATACAAAACTATATGCAAAATAGGTCGTGTAAGTAAATTAGTAAAGTGTATTCATTGTTGTCAGTTCAGTTGTTTTCTCATTGAGCATCCAATCCATATTTACTGATTTAGTGTGTGGTTAATGATTTTGGGGAATGGATTTCTCTTTCTGATCTCACTACGGGATAGAGATGATGTAATCTTCAAAAATTTTCCCCTTAAGAACAATTTGATGAGTTTAAGATCTTGTAATACTGAATTGAGTTGGATACAATTATAATTTAAACAGTTTTACTACATGGTGTATAGATTTTTATATTAAATTTTTAAAACTTGAAAGACCATTTAGAACAGGTCGTGTGAAAATGGTTGTGATGCAGCTCTGTATAATTTTCCTTCAGAGTTTATGTACAAATTTCGCCATCCGGCATGTTTCTATTCATTATTCTGATATAATTTTCATTTGCATTTATTTCCAGGCAATCATCAAGCCCCAGTACGTGGACAATATCCATAAAAATGCCCAAGGCAATGTTGGTCAAGTCCTTGCTCAGGCAAATGAGAGGCACTTGATAGAAGAACTTGGTGTTGATCTCGAGCTTAATCGGGTCATGGACCGCAATGTGGAAGATTTATCTGGTGGCGAGCTACAAAGATTCTCCATAGCTTTTGCCGCTCTACACGATGCGGATATCTATATGTTTGATGAGCCCTCAAGTTACCTTGACGTGAAACAGAGGCTCAAAGCTGCGCAAGTCATCAGATCCTTACTTAAGCCCAGCAGGTTTTCAACATTTCCATGTCAACTAAAATTGGCATATACATTTTATCTTTCTCTATATGGGGCTTTGCATGATTTTTTTTTAACCCAATTTTTTGTTCCCCTTTCCAGCTATGTAATTGTTGTGGAGCACGATCTTACTGTGCTTGATTACTTATCGGACTTCATCTGCTGCCTTTATGGGCAACCTGGTGTATACGGGGTGGTAACGCTCCCATTTTCAGTCAGGGAAGGAATTAACATTTTCCTGGCTGGATTTGTCCCTACCGAGAATCTCAGGTTTCGGAATGAATCCCTTACATTCAAGGTACAAAACCCAGTTTAAGTCACTGCTTAAAGTTCTCTTTTTCTTTCCTTTTTCTTATCTTTATTAGTGGTTATTGAGGTGAAAATTGCTACTAATGTAGTTTTCCTCATTTTTCAGGTTGCCGAGACTCCACAGGAATGTGCTGAGGAAACTGAGACGTATGCAAGATACAGGTACCCAGCCATGACCAGAACTCAGGGAAATTTCAAGCTCAAGGTCATGGAGGGTGAATTTACCGATTCACAAATTGTTGTGATGCTTGGTGAAAATGGGACTGGAAAAACCACTTTTATACGGATGCTGGTATTTTCTACTGTTCGTCTTCATTGAAGTGTGTATTCAGTGTTGTTAATTAATTTTAAACTTGCTGTCTTTTTGAATGCGTAGGCCGGTCTTCTGAAACCTGATTCGGTCGACGGATCAGATGTGGGCATACCTGAGTTTAATATCTCTTACAAGCCACAAAAAATCACCCCCACATTTCAGTCGACTGTTAGAATTCTATTACACCAGAAAATTCGGGACTCGTATGTGCATCCTCAGTTTGTGTCGGATGTTATGAAACCACTGTTGATCGAGGAACTAATGGACCGAGAGGTTGTGAATCTTTCTGGTGGAGAATTACAGAGAGTTGCTCTCGCCCTTTGCCTTGGAAAGGTTTGCTCTTTCTTCATATACGCTGTATTAGTATATTCGTTAATGACATTGTTGTTGAGTAGGTTTATTCTGAATCAGCTTATTATATTTTGGATGTCACCTTGCATTCCAGAATCTTCAAAGATTCTCCATAGTTTCTGTTAATTTTCATGCTTGAAAAAATTCGTTTTGCTTATTTTTATTTATTTTGCTTGCAGCCTGCAGATATATATTTAATAGACGAACCAAGTGCGTATCTAGACTCAGAGCAGCGTATAGTGGCTTCGAAAGTCATAAAGAGGTTCATACTCCACGCAAAAAAGACTGCATTTGTTGTCGAGCATGATTTCATAATGGCCACTTACCTAGCAGATCGAGTGATTGTGTATGAGGGGAAGCCGTCCATAGATTGCAAGGCCAATTCGCCACAGTCACTTTTGACCGGGATGAACCTGTTTCTATCCGTAAGCCTACTCACCTGGTTTTTGTTCTTTTTTTTAATCGATTTTTTCATTTCTGGCTGTCACAAGGTCTGATTATTTATGGGACATCATTACTGATGTATTTTCCTTTGTGCATGTAGCATCTGGATATTACGTTCAGACGGGATCCCACAAACTACCGTCCACGGATTAACAAACTGGAGTCGACTAAGGACCGAGAGCAGAAAACTGCTGGGTCTTATTATTATTTGGACAACTAATGGGGGGTTATCAAACATCAGCTGGTCGTGTTCCCACCCCCACCCACCTTCCCTGTGGGTCCCCCAAGGCTGCCCTTTACAAGGGTATTCACCATCTGGATTTCTTCGTATCCTGGTTCATCTGGTCCGAATCACTCACAGGTGCTGTTGACGGTTTTCCTTTTCTGTTTCGAAAGTCGTGTTTTATGCTTCTCTGTCTCTGAATAAGAAAGTTGCCTTCTCAGGTGGATCTGTTTTTTGAGGCAAAATTCATGCAAAGCCGTGTGTGTATCCATCAAGTTCAAGCAAATAGTTGCAAATGCAGAAAGCATAAACAAAAGTGACAGAGTGGTGTGCCACTTTTTAGTTGGTCCATGCTTTTGGGTTTCTTTAATGATAGAAATGACTTGATCTACTGGTTGCTTATTGTTTTTGTTATATTTAGTTACTAATAAACACTTTTGTGACAGGGTGTTGAATTATGAAATATTTAATATATTTAGGTGTTGAATTAAGAAATATTTGATTACAAAACAAAAAAAAGGAAGTATACATATTTAATATATTTACTAGTACACGGGTGTTTGCTAACTTTTTTTTTTCTTACAATCTAAAATTATTGAGAAAAATGTGGTTGGAAATTTAAATACTTTTTTTATAAATATATATATATATATTATTATATATTTAGTATTGACATTTTTTATTTGTGGACTTACCTGTGTTATAATATAATAATTTTTTAACTTACAACATATAACTATATTAAACATAAATATACCAATTGAGAAATAATTTTATTTTCTAATGAATTTTAATTAATATTATTATTTCTTATTATTATAAAAATAAATATAATTTATTTATTTCATATATACAATATGGATGTGAAATCGAAGATTATCAAAAGATGATTAATTTGATATATCATATATGTAAAACCGATAAGAAATACAAAAGTTATCGACTTTTAAAATACATTTACAATTCAATAAACCGATAAGAAATACAAAAGTTATCGACTTTTAAAATACATTTACAATTCAATAGCTTATTGAAGGAAGCAAATCAAAAGTCAGGAATATATAACTGTGTAAATTACAAAGAATTAAAAAGTTATATTAGTACAAGTGATATTAAAATACCTAAGTTATCTAAATAATATTTATGAAATGTCCGAACCTAGAATATTAATTATTAATATATCAATATTATTTGTCCAAACCTAATTACGAAGCATGATTCTTCGCCAAGTAGGATTCCGAAGCAGCAGAAACAACCACGTAGGCTAAGCGTATTCGGGAATTATATACAGGGGAGGGGATGACTCATAACTTTTATGATAAAATGTATTAATATTAAAGTTTACAAATTTATAAAAGCCAATAATTTATAAAAGCATACAAATATAGGCTTAAAGAAAATAAGTAATGCCTCCACAAATAAATTGTCCTATTACTATACGTGTCGCCTCACTTTTAAAATCAACAAATGATAAACATCTACAATGAATTTGTCAACTTGAAATGTTAAAAACAATATTTTATTTAGTAAGTATAAAATAGTGTATAGTACAACACACAATACTACAATATCCATTTTTGCTATTTAGTTATACAAAAATCATCAAAAGTAGATAATTTTATTTTCTGCTGCTGCTCTCTCTCTCTCTATATAGATATATGAGACGAAGATGATCATCATATCATACATATTCTATCTCAAGCAGTAAAGTAAATAATTTGACAAAAATATACAGAAACACAGAATTAATGGGTAGTATTCTGAAGGCTAAGTCTGGTGTCTTCTTGTTGGTTTTGTGTGTGTTGCTCTTGATTCCTCATGTCCTGTGTTCAAACCTAAAGGAGGAGGAGGTGGACGAGAGTCGGACGACGACAACGTACATTGTGAGGGTGCGACCGGGCATGAAGCCATCAGGTTTTGCACACGCACGAGATTGGTACAGAGCCAGCCTCAAAGGACGAAATTACAAGCATGACGAGGTCGAGGAGAAGTTTGTTCACGTTTATGATAAAGTGTTCCATGGCTTCTCAGCTAGACTGACGAGGCAAGAAGCCGCACAGCTTTCACGGCAGCCGGGGATCATATCCGTTGTGCCCGACCGCCTTCACCAACTCCACACCACTCGCTCTCCTACTTTCCTGGGCATTCAGTCCTCCTCCGCCAATGACGGGCTGCTGTCGGAGTCCGAGTTGGGCTCGAACGTGATCATCGGCGTTTTGGACACCGGCATCTGGCCCGAACACTGAAGCTTCCACGACCAAGGTCTCGACCCCATCTCTCCCGACATCTGGAGAGGGGAGTGTGAGGAAGGTGAGAACTTCACAAGAGCCAACTGCAACAACAAAATCATTGGCGCAAGGTTCTTCTCCAACGGTTATGCAGCAAACGCAAACGGCCAACTCAAGGAATTCAAGTCCCCAAGAGACTCCATAGGACACGGCACCCACACCGCATCCATCGCCGCGGGCAGAGCCGTCCCCAACGCCACCTTTTTCGGCCACGCCACCGGCGTTGCGTCCGGGGTCGCCCCGAGAGCGCGCATCGCCGTCTATAGTCTTCTGGGAAAACGGGTGCATGGCTTCCGACATCCTTGCCGCCATCGACAAGGCCGTCTCGGATGGAGTCCACATAATCTCCATATCCCTCGACTCCGGGCAGGTGCCGTACAAGATCGACCCAATTGCTATCGGGGCCTTTGGAGCCATGCAGCGAGGCATATTCGTCTCTGCCTCTGCAGGGAATGAGGGCCCGGGCGAGGGGACGGTCACCAACG
>CACSLK010020742.1:1155519-1188598 GCA_902706635.1 Striga hermonthica
TTTTTTTTTTTTTTTTGGCCTCGTACATTAAATTAATGATTGATATTCATTTTCGAGTCAATCTAGTGATGAAATATAGAGCTACCTAATGTTAGGTATGTATGAGGTTACTTGACCATAGTCGGTCCCAAAATAGTATTATTATTTTCTATTTCTTTCAAGTTGCCATGTCTCACTCAGTCACACGATTACCAAACAAACAAGATGCCTCTCACATAATAGAAGGCGACCATTACCCTCACTTGTCACAAGCTCACTCGCAAAACAAGATTCTCTCGGTTCTGATTGATGAATTCTCACATTCCAGCATGGTCATAGTGTTGTAAATATTTTTACCGAAGTAAAATCCAAAGATTCGACACCGGGTCGTATCACGAGGAAGGTTAGCCGGATTATTCTGTATGTATATTCAATCACACGAAATAATAAGGAAGTCCTAAACACTCTAATTCGATTGGTTTGGATCAATTTTATCAACTACGAATTGAAAAGCAAGTAATTATGAAAGCAAGACAATCAATTCCAAATTCACAACTCAAACACAAATTTCAAAAGTTTAAAGGGACTAGGGTATCGGGGACAATCGTATCCGGTTCTCAATACATGAAAAGGGCAATCAATTACTCAGCTAATGAACAAACAATAACCAATTCATCTATAGATTCATTCTCAATATCTCACGAAACAAGAGAATAAACATAAACGAGCAATTATCGAATTCATTAACACATAGACAATACGTTTCCGAACAAGTCTATTCTAAACAAGCCGAGGTCGATCGATTTCTCCCCTTTCGGTTCTAAATCGATTAAGTAGATTAAATGATGATCAGACATTCAACCCTAGGTTTAGCCTAACTCATCTAGATCGAGCAATCAACATTCACATCAATTAAATTGAACCGGAACAATTATCCCCTAACCCTAGTTATCGAATTTAGCTACTCATAATCGATTCAACATCAACGCATTCATCAACCCAAGCAAACATCATCATATCAAATAAGAAAAGAAGTGCTTACGATTAATTTGAATCCAATGTTGAACAAACACGAGCAATCCAAAATCCAAAAGCTAGAAAATGAGTTCTTCCATCTCAAAAGCTAATCCAAGATGCAAAAGTACAAGAAAATATGTTCTAGGTGAAAAAGCTGTTCAAAAACGAGTCTGAATAATGCCAGAAATTAACCTAAGCTCGAGCAATAACATCCCAAATTCGAAATCACGGAAATCGCGCAGTTGTTACAAAATAGACCTTAGCGGCGCTAAGGGTTCTTAGCGCCGCTAAGCCACCTTAGCGGCGCTAAGGTTCCATAGCGCTGCTAAGCCTCGTTAGCTGCTCCTCTCTGGCCCTGCTAAGACATAAAACGCCGCTAAGCCTCTGACCTTAGCGGCGCTAAGGTTTCTTAGCGGCGCTAAGGGCTGGACAGCATCAAAAACTTCACATTACGGGCTTGTATGCTCGGCTAGCGTCTCTTGGGTACTGCTCGAGCTGGAAACTCGATTCTCGTAAGTTTGAGCCCACAAATTGATGTTCGATCAACACGCTCTCCTCTCGACTGAATGCTCTCCAATTCGAGCAACCGAAAACCTGAGATCACCACAACCGGAAAAACACGAAAAACAAAGAGGAAAAGGAAAGAAAACAAAGAAAATACTAAACACACCGAAATAAAGATAAAAGCATAAGAAATGACAAAGAGGACCGAAAATACCTAAGAAAAGACCTAAAACGGGGGAAACGACACACAGGATATCAACGAAAATAGCAACAAAAACGGGACAAACACATAGCAGGCCTAATGTTTAATTTAGGCTAAAATTTAATCTTAATTCGTAGTGGTTGTGAAATGTTGGTTGTTATATTATTCACACCACATCTAAGGTAGAAGCTTCATGAGATGGTTCTTTTGAAAAAAAAAAAAAAAAAGCGAGATAATTTATTGCTATTTAACTTTTCTTCAGCTAATTGGGTGGTGTAATATTTTCCTTGCTGCATTTAGTTCACTCTACATTGCCAATATGAAATGATATTCGAAATTCCACGGGACAACTATTACCTCGAATCTTTGTTGCTATCGATTAATTCATGTCTTTTTGTTACGCCATCTAAATAAAAGACCGTGTTTTGCTCTTTTAGGTGGTCGAGCGGCAGGTGCTGCTGCTGCAGTTTCATGCCGAGGGAAAATGACATCATCAGCTTCCTTTGGTGTATATGACTCAAGGAATGCATATACATGGTGGATCCCTGGAGCTTTTTTTGCCCTTCCAGCAGTAGGTTCTTAAATACACACTTTCCCTGTTGTTAAAAGTCGACAGATGAATTTCATTCCTATGTATTGGCTACATTTAGTTAGAAAAATAAAATGTGCCTTTTTCTTTTTGTTTTACTTCGTAATTCACTCTACTCAAGTGCATATGTTATACATGTTGCCAAAGACATTACTTGGATCTTTTAATTTCTGAAATGGAAGATTCGTATTTCCCATCCAGAAAGGAAAGCAGCCTAGTTCCCTGCTTAAATTCAGGATTTACATGCCTCTACATACATATTGCTCATAAATGTGTCAACTGTTTTTCACTAACTATGTTCTATACAAACAACAATTGACTTTCTGTTGATCATCCTCAGCTGCTCTTGCTGTGAAAGTTTTCTTGCCCTTCTTTTGCATAATGAGTAACTTATTTGTTATCTATGTTAAAATTTATATTCGACTCCTTTGAGCTCTTGACCTTTTGAGCCCTAAATTATATTGGGCTCCTTTGAGCTTTTGACATTTTGAGCCCTAAATCTCAGCAACTTTTAGTGACCAGTGTTTTTTTATGTATCCATTCATTTGTTTAACAGCTTTCATGCTTCAAGAACAAGAAGGATATGCTGCTGAGGTACATATATCTCTCTACTCCGTTTTGTTTTTGTCTTATTCTACATGCCTTATCGCTAATTGTTGTTCATCTTATTCTGGTGGCTTACTCTATTTATTCATTTCTTCTTAGATGGAGAGGACTTTTTTTGCCATTAAGCCCGATGGAGTCCAAAGAGGATTGGTATTTACGATCATACTTTTTCCTTCCTCACAATTTCTATTTTTCTTTATCCATTAGCTTACTCTACCAAATGCAAGACTAAGAAACATTAGCTGACTATACAATCCCCATATATATCAAGGAAAAAGGGAAAGAAAAAATTTATGCTCGGCTACCTATCTTTTATTTTAGATTGGACACTTTCGACGTTGATGCATGTGCGCGCACATTTTAACAAATTCTTTCTCGGTGTCAGATTTCAGAAATTATTGCTTGGATTGAAAGAAAAGGTTTTAAACTGGTGGTCATCGAAATTGTGGTCCCCTCAAAGAACTTTGCTGAGAAGCACTACCATGACCTCATGGAAAGGCCTTTCTATCCAAGATCTTGTTTTGAATTAACTTTTTTCCCTCAAAGCTTTGAAACTTTGAATCTGCAAATTTTAGTTCCTTGGAGGGTAGAGTTCTAGCTAAACACAACTAGTTTTTAGTAGCCTCATGTTGTCCTCATATTAAATTTTCATATGTTCTAGAAAACATAATTCATGGCAGTGATGGCCCTGAGACTGCCAAAGACGATATCAACCTATGGTTCAAACCAGATGAGTTGGTTAACTACACCCACAATGCCGATAAGTGGATCTATGGTGTCAACTGATCGTGACATCCGTTTGTTTTTATTTTGTTGAAAATTTGCCATCAACTAGGTCATGTTTGAATGAGCAAACAAAACAATCCTAAATAATATGCTTCCTCTAGGTGAGTGAAATTTCGAGGTGGGTTCAACTGGTGCAATAATGTATAAGTACAATCAAGTATCTTCTTACTATACCACTCAACACACCATTTCATTCTCTACGGGTCATAGAACGGTTCATTTTTCTCATATTTGATGGGGATGACATTTTTGTATAAAGATTTCGAGTGCTTGCTATATATCATAGTTTGGTGGTAGAAGTAGGGCCACAAGTGAGAAGAACTGAGTCGAGCATTGCCTTTATTAGCTCCTTTTTTTTTTTCTTTTTACTGTTGTTCAAGATTGATGATCCAAAAACATTTTACGCTCTGCTGGATTCAGCCAAAAAATGCAAGTGCTTGAGATCGGTTTAAAATTCGAATAAAAAATATATAGTTAGGAGTATTTGGGTAATTTTATGTATATTTTCAAACGACCTGTCGAGCGTCTGAGTTCATAAACTATAGGATCGAGTTCAACTCAACTTTGAATTCAAGGTACATGACCTCAAGTCAAGCCGAAAGGTTTATTGGCCGCTTGGTTCGTTTAACCGGTTCATTTAGCCTTGTTATGAATTGACTTACTATGTCTTTTAAATGGTTGGATAATTTCCTTGTTAGCTCAAAAAAAAAAAAAAAAAATCTCATTGAGCAGTAAAAAAAATTCATCCCGTAACCCTTGTCCCTCATCTCCCCTCTGCGCCTCCTAATAGTTGAACCTCTGAACTGTCGTAGCGTCGGCCAACACCGGGCCAGGCAGAGGCAGTGTGACTGTCGTTGTCTTGTCTTTCACTCCACAGGCATAGCGCTTCTCCCTCGTGTTTGGGTGGCTATATCGGGGTTTTGAAGCGGCTTCCGACGATCCGACGACGATGTCAAGGTGCTGGCACCGATCGTTGCTTTTGCAACATGTCTCTGGTGTTGGGTAAGGTGGGATCCTCTAGCGGTGGCGGTCTTTGACTGGTCGTGTTTGTTGTGATCGCCAGTTGGTGTTGGGGGTGGAGGTATGAGCAGGCCTCCGGCTTGCTGGTCCGAGATCCTCCATTTGGTATTAGGGACCTGGTCTGTTTGTTTCAGATCTAGTCAGCTAGAGATATATTAGAGTTTCTAGATCTACGATTTGGTTTGTGTTTCTGTATATGTAGGTGGTCGCTTTCAGGCGTTGGTTTCTGTGGTGTCAGTGCGGAGTGGCCTGTTAGCTCAGGGGCGAGTATTATTCTGGTATTTACTGTGTTCAGTCTGTGTTTTTATTTTTTTTTTGGTGTTTTTATTGTCCATTATTGGAGTTAGAGTTCTCCACTCGTGGGTGTGTATTATTATAGTATCTTAGTCATGTAAGTGTGCTTTAGTGTAGTTCTTTCTAGGCTATCAACGTCTCGTCGTGTAGACCACTTTTTGGATTCAATTGTATAGCTGCTTCAGTCGCACAACAAGAAAATGTCAAAATAGCTACAAATGTTACCAACAAAATTTGTTTTGATGATAAATATAAACATATTACCTACAAAAATTTATAAATTTTGATAAAAAAATATTTGTAGGCAATTTGTAGCTATATACAAACAAATCTCCGTTATATATTAATTCAAAATGTGATGAGCTTAAGTGGCAGACTCGCATGCTTCGGGATCTTATATGGCACACTTACATGCTTCATTACTCGAGATCCTATGTGGCAAACTTACATGCTTTATTATTTGACATGAGTAGATTTTAATTTACTTCCAATCTAAAAATAATTAATTTCAGATTATTCATAAATATGTTGATTATTATCGTCATGTTACATGTATTAATTGCTTTGTAATAACATTTCTTATTATAACAATTGAAGTGTAAATGTATTGTAAAAATTAATAACTTTTGTATTTTTTATCAGTTTTACATATATAATATATCAAATTAGTCATCTCTTGATGAATTTCGATTTAACATCTATATTGTATGTATAAAAGAAATAAATTATATTTATCTTTATAACAATAATAAAATTATTTTTTTAATATTAACTAAAAAAATAAAATTTCGTTAGTTAATATATTTATGTGTCAGGTATATGATATAAGTTAGAAAAATTACTATAATATAACTTATGTAAGCACACAAGTAACAAGTGTCATTCTAAAATATGTAATAATATATACTAGTTCAACGCCCGTGTATTACACGGGTGCTTGCTAATTTTTTTTTCTTAAAATTTAAAATTAATGAGAAAAAGTAGTTGAAAATTTAAATACATTTTCATAAAAATATATATATTATTATATATTTAGTATGACACATTTTATTTGTGCAACTTACCTGTGTTATATTATAATAATTTTCTTAACTTACAATATATAACTACATTAAACATAAATATATCAATTGAGAAATAATTTTATTTTTTCTAATGAATTTTAATAAATATTATTATTTTTTATCATTATAAAAATAAATATAATTTATTTATTTCATATAAACAATATGGATGTCAAATCGAAGATCATCAAAAGATGATTAAGTTGATATAATATATATGTAAAATCGATAATAAATACAAAAGTTATCAACTTTTAAAATACATTTATAATTCAATAGCTAATTGAAGGAAACAAATCAAAAGTCAGGGATATATTAGTCACTTAGTGTCTCACTATGTAAAATTATAAAGAAATAAAAGGTTATATTAGCACAATTGATATTAAAAATACCTAAGTTAGCTAAATAATATTTATGGAATGTCCAAATCTAAATTATTAATTATTAATATATGAATATTATTTTTCCAAACCTAATTACGAAGAATGATTCTTTGTCAAGTATGATTCCGAAGCACCAGAAGCAGCCACGTAGGCTCAACGTATTCGGGAATAATATATAGTGAGGATTTAAAAAAAATTAATTAAATTTTGAAATAATTTTTCTCATTAATTTTAAAAATTTAAGAATAATTTTTTTAACAAAAACTCGTGTAATACACGAGTGTTGTACTAGTAAAGTTTATTGATAAATGTCTAGAGATTACCTACAAATTCCCTACAAATTTTTCTCGAGGTATTTACCTACACATTTATTTCCTAGGTAAATTGCTATAGGTTTGTTTACAATATATTTTACCTAAAAAAATATTTCCTAGGTATTTACCTACTAATATATATTGTAGGTAAATACATAGAGATTACCTACAAATTTTTACATTTATGCAAAAGAACATTTCACTAAATATATTTCTCGATGTACTTACCTGCAAATATATTTTGTAGGTAAAATGCCTAGAGATTTCCTACATATTTTTATTTTTTCCTACAAAGTTTTCTTTAGGTATTTACCTACAAATTTATTTTTTTTAGGTAAATGGCAAAATATTGCACACAATATATTTTTCCTACAAATTTTTCTCCAGGTATTTACCTACATACGTGTTTTGTAGGCAAATGCCTAGAGATTAGCTACAAATTTCCAATATTTATGTTATAAAGATTTCGCTATAAATTTTCAACATTTATGTTAAAATCCCCCTTGTCCCCCTTTATATTAATTAAGAACGTGTTGAACTTAAGTGGCAAGCTCGCGTTCTTCGGGATTCTATATGTCAAAATTTCATGATTCGTTATTAGACTTGAGAATATTTTAATTTACTTCCATTCAAAAATAATTAGGTCTGGATTATCAATAAATATGTTGATTATTTGTAATCATGTTACATGAATTAGTTGCATATTAATATAATTTTTTTATTATCACCATTGAATTGTAAATATATTTTAAAAGTTAATAACTTTTGTATATTTTATTAGTTTTACATATATAATATACCAATTTAAGCATCTCTTGATGAACTTCGATTTATACATCCATATTGTATGTATAAATAAAATAAATTATATTTATCTTTATAACAATAATAATTTTTTTTAATATTAATTAGAAAAGTAAAATTATTATCAATTAATATATTTATATTTCAAATAGTTATATGATATTAGTTATAAAAATTACTATAATATAACACATGTAAGTCGCACGAGTAACAAGTGTCATTATAAAATACATAATAATATACATTTTTTTAAAAAAATAAATAAAATTTAAAACAATTTTTCTCTCTAATTTAAAATTTAAGAATAATTTTTTAACAAGCACCCGTATAATACACTGGAGTTGTACTAGTAAGTGTTGAAACTCAATGGGGTAATTTTGTGTGTGCTAGCACCAATCCATTAGAAAAAAAAAATTGGAGTGAAACTTTTTTGTGAGGCACAGTCTGTTGTGGCCCTTGTGGGGTAAGTTGTTGTACACACAAATGTTTAGGTTTTACATCATAAGCATCGAAAAGTATTCTTCAGACTCCTGATCGATTGTTTTCGGCTTGAGTCCCCGCCGAGCATCTTGATTAACCAACTGGCTTTCGGGAGAAACAGCATAATCAAGAACCTCGTCAACATCCTTAACGGTTACATGATCCTCTGAAGAGTTATAATACGCATTGTGATTTTTCAAATTCGAGCAGATAATCCTCGTAGATATCAGAAAGGTTCAGCCCATAATCACGATAAAGTCGGTGGAGATCTTTACGAACAGACTCTATTTGAGAGTAACTAGTTACTGTTGCACTCGATTTGATCTCAGATGGGTTACCTTCCAAATTACCAACTGGAGTAGAAGAGCTCGATTCTGCGTATGACGTGACAGTATCGGGACTATTAGCTACATTTACATTTTCACGAATCACTTCATCACCTCTTGAAAATGTGTTGCTTTAGGCTATACAAATGTGTAATTTTATTACAACCCAAATTATTATTACATTTCAATCTCAACAAACTGATGCTTTAGGCTATACAAATAAACACTAGCATCACACACAACAAAGATCACATGAAATCAGAGTATTGGAAACTCAAAACTCCCAACATCACCCCATCATTTTTCCCAACACAACATCCATCCACCCAAACAGAGCCAGCCGCCAACTCCTTTTGAAGACCAAAACTCCAAAATAACCCCAAAATCCAACGGCAAAACCGCTAGCTATAAATGCATATGGGTATATCTTATCGGCTGCATCTCCACCATCATGTTCCCCATCATTTTCATCTCTGGCCGGCGTTCCGTTATCTTCGCATTGCTTGACCAGTGGGACCCCACATAGTCCAGCATTTCCCTCATAATCCGAACTTCCGTCGAGTGTTTGGAGTTGAGGTCCCGTCGGGATATGCCCAGACAAATTGTTGTTGGACAAGTTCAGATGACTCAAAAAGGTCAACTTCGATAAACTCTCTGGAATCGTTCCGAACAAATAGTTGCTAGAAAGATCAAGCGATTCAAGCGACACCATATCTCCAATCTCTAACGGTATTTTCCCTCCCAAATGATTATGAGACAAATTGAGGCCCTTTAAGCCAGTGAGGTTTGTCAGCTCGGAAGGGATTTCTCCGATTAATTGATTACTTGAAAGATCAAAATTGACCAATAATCGTGCATTTGCGCTATACTCCAGTGACGCTCCCTTCAGGACTTCACTTAATGTATCGTATAAATCGTACCTCGTACCTACTACAAGTCCGTGCATTATCAGTAAATATTGTCCCTTTGTGCAAATAACGTCTGTACAAGTGTTTACATAGCTGCTAATCATTGTTTACAAATTCCAGAAAGCGAAATGAATCGTTGATCGATCAGTTCTCACGAGCATGGTCAAGTCACTTATGGCTAAACTATATATAGATTGAAAATTGCACTATTAAAACAAAATATATATATATATATATATATATATATATATATATGAACTAATGCTGGTCTAAACTATATACAAATGAGTTATGAAAAAAATATTTTCATAAATAGAAGAATAATTTTGTAGTTGTATGTCTCCTATGAGTGTTAAATAAAAACTAGTAGATATCATGTGCACATGCACAGATGTACATAAAATATTAGTAAGTAATATTTGATAATTTAATATTAAAATTCTAGATAATGAACATATTACATTTTCAAAAATTTGATCGTTAGGAAAAATAAATTAACGATTTTATTATTATGAATAATTATTTATTATCATTAGATAATAACAGTTTGATTATGATTATTATTATTATTATTATTATTATTATTATTATTATTATTATTATTATTATTAAAAAATAATTGTTTATAAGCTTCTAAAGGTGTTTGACTATGCTATTAAAACAATTTACTAATTGTTTTTACAGAAATTTTTTCATGAGATACAAAAGAAAAAGATAATATTGATGTTAATATAAATGACTTGAAACAATTATTTCTAACTATGTAATTTTTATTTATTGTGAATTATTATTAGTTGGTATTAACAATAACTATTATATAATATAATATAAAAATACATTATTACACTTAACATGATATGTTAATGTGAGAAGTAAAAAAATATTAATGATAAATTTTTAACTGAAAATAGAGGAAAAATTTTAGAGGTTTTATTAAATAGGTTTTATTAAATGCTAAGCTAGCAATTATATATATATATATATTAAAAAATAATTGTTTATAAGATTCTAAAGTTGTTTAACTATGCTATTAAAACAATTTACTAATTGTTTTTAAAGAAATTTTTTTATGAGATACAAAAGAAAAAGATAATTTGATCTTAAAATACATAATTTGAAACAATTGTTTATAATTATGTAATTTATATTTATTGAGAATTAATTGGTATTAGCAATAAATATTATATAATATAATAGAAACATACATGATTACACTCATTAATATGTATTAATGTGAGAAGTAAAAAATTATTAATGACAAATTTTGTAACCGAAAATGGAGAAAAAATTTTGGAGGTTTTATTAAATAAGTTTTATTAAATGCTACATGCCAGCAATTATATATATATAGATAATTATAAAAATATAACTAATGTACTATTTTATATGTAAATATTTGATAAGAGGTTGATTAATACTGAATTTCATATTTAATTATAATATTTATATATTTAGTAACAATAAAGATGGAAAAGATTTTTCAGTCTCTTTATAGTTTATTTTTTAAATGGATATAAATATAGATTTATGGAGTCTCGTTTCTTTAACAATATATAGTATGAACGAAAAGAAAAATGATACAAAGCTAAATATTTATTAAATGTTTAAAAATATTTTTTTTAATATTAATTGTATATCAAATAAGTAAGAATTCAACGAATTATACACTATTTTCAAACTTTGACTTCCACTAAACATATAAGTTAGACACAACTAATAGGGATTATTTCGATTTAGGCATCTTTTAAGAATTGTAGAATGCTAATTCATTTTTCAAAATTTTTTATCTTCCATAGAAAATACATATAATTTACCAAAAAAAATAATAATATTTGACGGAAAAATTTATTAATATTTGACGGAAAAATATAAATTTCTTTATCTTTAATAATATATCGATAGTGAATAAAAAGCAATTCAAAAATTCATTGTCCCGCCAACCAACAGACCCTTGAGATCATGTGTAACGAGCTAAGAACTCAATAATATCATGTAACTATATATTGTATCAATGTCATGTCATGTTAACTACTATATGAATGAATGCTCACCAAGATCGATCGTTTTATCGTGGACCATTCCCGAGAGACTGCCAAAGCAACGTGCGATGTTCCCGGGCAGCCGATTGTTTGCGAGGTTCATCACTTGAAGTTTAGACATCTGACAAAAAAAGGATGGAATGTCTCCGTAGAATTTGTTGTTCCTTAGCCTAAGAATAGTCATATTAAGCATATTGTTTCCAATCCAATGCGGAACTTTCCCTGATAACTTATTGTCTCTAATATCCAAACCCATTAATCGGGTGCAATTTTTCAAACTTCGGGGGAGCTGCCCTGTAAAATTGTTGTTATTCAAATGTAACCATTCCAACGAGTAAGCTCCACCGATGGAGTTTGGAATGGGCCCCGAAAGCTGATTAGACGATAAAACTACGACCACTAATGAAGGAAAGTTGCCCCAACATTCTACAAGGTGACCTGACAAAAGATTCTTGGAGAGACGCAGATATAGCAAATCTCTCATTTGGCATAAGGAATCGGGTATCGGACCACTTATTGTGTTATTTGATAGCGCCAAATATTGGATTCCGAAAGGAAGCTTTGGAAATGATCCATCGATATGGTTGTTGGATAGGTCGAAATTAGTCAGATTTGTGATGGAATGGAGCCATCTTGGCAGTGTTCCTCTAATGCTACAGTTAGATAGATACAAATAACGGAGTGCTTTTTGCGTTCGAAGCCACTGTGGAAATTTTCCACCGACATCGAGAGATGACATATGAAGGGTCTCTAGTTGGAAAGGAGGAGTCCAATCATCTCTCATTCTAAATTTTAACATGTTAGAACCAGCCAAAAAACTTGTTAATTTGAATAGCTTCTCCAAGTGGGCCTCGGTGAGCGTACCCTCAAAGGCGTTACCAGATATGCCGATAGACTCCAGGTTTGAAAGTTGTCCCAAAACAATAGGGATCGGACCAGACAACTTGTTATCGACCAATTCAAACTTCTTTAACTGCTTCATTTCACCGATTTCCTTAGGCAACTGCCCATGAAACTCATTACTCAGCAACTCTAGATTCTCCAAGTCACGGCTCCAGCAGCATGTCGATATGTTTCTAAATAACACCAAGATATCTCCATGAAAATGATTACTCTCTAGGCTCAGTGATTTCAAGTGGCATTTATCGCACAACGAACCAGAGATCCATTCTGTGCTGTAATTAAGTGAGTTATAAGCAAGATTGAGATGCTCAAGGTTTCTCGGTAGAAGAAAATGAGTGTCCAATGAGGTGTATTGGTTGTGGGAAAGATCAAGAAAACGCAAAGAAGTGTTGTTAAGGAAACCACATGGAATATCTCCTTGGAAGAAATTGTAACTCAAATCTAAGTGTTGGATATTAGTAGACAATGTGGAATTTATGCAGTTAGTATTAGGTAGGTATGTGTTATCAAGTCCACTGTCTGACAAGATTAACACTTGTAAAGAAGAAAGCGTACCGAGTACCGTAGCAAGGTGATCTTTTGTTGTACTAAGGTTGACATAACTCATATCAAGGTACTCCAACAATGAAAGATTACTGGCCCACATGAGATTGTCGACTCTCGGAGAATGCAGCCATCCAAGATCAAGTGCACGCAGGCTTGAGAGGTTGCCGAGCTGGTGAGGGACAGCGCCTCCAAAGCCTGCATTGGACAGATTGAGATATTGCAGCTGCTTTAATGATCCCAAGAATGTTGGGATCGAGCTGCCCATGAAATTATTCCCGCTCAAGTCGAGGTACTTGAGATGCTTCATTTCGAGCAGGGAAGAATCAAGTGATTCACTCTGTAACCTGCTTTCAAATCTCGAGTACCCATAATTGTTTCGAACTCGGTTTTTGAGATCGAGCTCGATAACATGCCCAGTCGCTTTATCACATTTTACGCCTTGCCAGGCACAACATTTGTATCCGGTGTTATTTCAAGAGGAAAGCCTGTTAGACTTATCCAAGAGGCTTGCTTTCAACCTCAGGAGAGCTTTCTTCTCTCTTGGGATGCAATCAATAGAAGTAAAATTATTATTTGATGACATGCAGAATATGGTGGACTCAAATGTTATTAAGAAGAAGAAGTAGATGAAGGGGAAGAGCATTGAAGAGAACACCATTTTTTCCATTTTATACATATATAAATTTATTGGATATAGGCTTGAGAATATGTATAGGAAAGCTAGAAGATGTTTGCATTACTACATTTAACAATAAGACTCTATTATATAGACACTCATCATGTTGTCACATATGGTTACTATAGTCATGAATGATAGTGGAATCCGAGCACTAATAAGCGCTCGCATTGACTTGAATCCGAGTACATCATTTGTGTTTTCCATAATTTGTATGCTTCGATATAAGATGTTCTGATTTTGTTTGGATTTTTTGGTTTGGTATGGTTTATTTTGAAAAATGCGGTATGTTTGATTGTTAGTACTTAGTAGGATTTTAAGTTTAGGGAATGCTACAGTCCCGTTTCGGAACTGCTCCGTCAGGATTTGTAACCGTTAGATCATCATGTAACCGTTGTGGATAGTTGATCCAACGGTTACGAACCCCGACGGAATGGTTCCGTAATAGGGCCGTAAAATCTCCCTTAAGTTTACATTATAATAATATTTATAATAAAATAGTTAAAGTTGATTTGATATTATTTAATTATACTGATATATTGGAGATAATAGAGTTGAATTAAAATCGAATTAGATTTGAGTTAAAAAAAAATAAAATAAAATTGATTAGTTAAAAATGATTAGATTTTTTTGGAAATCTAAAACTTCCACGACGATGCTGTGGCCCTCTCTCTATATGTAGTACTTAAATGCGAGATTATTCATTTGTGGAAATAATTGTGGAATTATCAATCAAATGGACACTTGGGTTGACTTGACTTAGAGTAAGTCCATGGTACATTAATTGTGTAGTCGTCATGCCGTGCATTATACTTCAAAAGAATTATAATCAGGCTATTAATCATAGTTTTTAAACCCGGCTCGGTAATCGACCCGGGCAGGTCTTCGGGTCATCGGGTCACCGGTTCAACCGCCGGGTCACCGGGTCAATTGCTGAACCGGATAATTAATTTTAAAATTTATAAAATTATATATAGGGTATTTTGTGATATATAAATATACATAAAAATAACAAATTTAAATATTTTGTATGTAAAATTTGTAGATTAAAGTGGTAATAATATGTATATATTTATCATATAAATATATATACAATTCTATTTTTAAAAAGAAAAGAAAATTAAAAAACAAAAAAAAAATAAAAAAAAAACATATAGACCGGGTCAACCGGGTTGACCCAGTCGGGTCAATGCCCCGGGTCGACCGGGTCAAGGCCGGGTCGACCGGGTTTTGACCGGGTTTGACCGGGTCTGTTGTTACCCGGTCCAATTAACTCACCCGGACCGGTTCCGGCTCCGGGTCGACCGGGTCCCGGGTCGACCCGGCGGGCCGGTCCGGGTCACAAAACACTGCTATTAATACTTGACTTGAATTTTCTCTAATAGTAGGCGCAGTTACAAAGATCAAACTAAACAGTTGTTTCGATTTTTAACTGATAGTAATTTAACAAACTATTATAATTGAGCTCGTTGGGCTGCAAGAATCGGAATGAATTCAAGCTCCTTAGTTAGTTAGAGACTATTCGGACTTTCACATTTTATTTTTTTTTTTATTTTATTTTTTGTATCTTGTAATATATAATATAAATAATGTGCAACAAATATATATGGTATGAAACAATTTAATTTACTTGTTTTTTTAGTCGTTGATGAAGACGTTTTATGCTTGTCGTCACAGATTTTTGGCTACAAACTATGATTAACTTGTATTTATATTGTTGAGACCCTGGTTTTCAAAACCCGACCGGCCCGGACCGGCTTGTTCAACCGGTTGGACGAGGAACCGGTCTTCCTTTAGGTCCTGTTTGAAGCATAGAACCGGCAAGATCAAGTGATGAGGGTTCAACTAACCCTCAGCCCCTCCAGCCCAGGCTAGCCGTGGCCCTGCCTGGTGAGCCCAGTCTAGCCATGGCCCTGACTGGCTCGTGCCCTGGGGGACCCACCGACTCGAATGAGTCCCACAGTGGACTCATGGCCTTCCACACTGCTCAAGTGTGGTTTTTGCCCTCTCCAGCATTCGAACCTGTGACCCTGAGCATAAGGTCACCAAGCATGCAATGCTGGTACCATCTCACCAAAACCACACTTGAGCAGTGTGGAAGGCCATGAGTCCACTGTGGGACTCATTCGAGTCGGTGGGTCCCCCGGGGCACGAGCCAGTTAGGGCCACGGCTAGACTGGGCTCACCAGGCAGGGCCACGGCTAGTCTGGGCTGGGGGGGTTGAGGGTTAGTTGAACCCTCATCACCAAGAACCGTTCAAGAACCGGCCAAAAACCAGCTGAACCGGGACCGGTTTGAACAGTCCAACTGTTCTAGCTTTAGAACTTAAGAGGAGTAGAATGTGGACTCCTTTAAATACTTGTGTTTCTGATGTGTGATATATTCACAAATAAAGGCTATTGTTGAATTGTTGGGCCAATGGGCCTTCCAAAAAATTGTACTCATTAAATAAAACAGCAAATCTCTTTCGAACATCAAATTTCCATTTTCTCCACGAAAAATAAAAATCATCTCAATTTCTGATTTCTTCCACAAGAAACGGCCATGGAGACTGATTCCATTAGAGGAAATTGCACCCCATACTAACATGTTTAATTTTTATAACAATTTTAGGCTCCTTTCATTTTTATTTTTAAAATCACCTAAACAAACAAAAGTTTTATCAATTATACCTAACACATAATGATAACCGTTTTAGTATCTTTTTAAATGTTAATGAGATTTATAATTCAATTAATTATCCACTTACCTAAAAAGTTGGAACAATCAATTTCAAATCACCCCTACCAAAACCACCCACCCCTTCGTCTCTGCAAAACGCTCCACAACTTCCCCAAAAATTCTTCAATGGCCACAAAGAGAAAGGACTAAGGTTAAACTACATCCAACTCTTTTGATGCATATGCATTTGTTACTTCTTAAGCAAACCAATAAATTGCATCCAAACAATTTTGAGTTTTTTATGATTATGTAAATAAATAATAAATACAAAACCTTCATGCTTTTATTAGAACATAATTGTGATGAGAATTTTTGGATCGTGAAGAGGGGTGAAAATTTTGGACTGTGATTTTTTTTTTTTTTTTTCAGTCGGTGCTTTCCCCTGATCCTGTGTTGTGGTGGGTCTGGACTGATAGGTCCTTCACGGGGCGGCCCTCGGTCCCGGCAGGGTGCTTGATATGGTTGCTAATTCGCACACTTGTTTCATAGACCGTGGATGAATTTGGAGGTGTTCTTCAAGTACTTGTTCGGGGATGCTAATTCGCTTTTGGATCCAAAAATTGGGTTATTTTTTCATTATTACTGTTATCGAGAGGCACTAGTTTTCAGTTTTGTTTTGTATTCTTTCGCTTGTAGTGTAATTGTGACATTCTGAGGGGGATTGAATCTCGAGTGTATATCTTAGGTATATTTGAGGTATATGTGGGTTCTGAAATCGATTTTTGAGAAAGGGTTGAAACTCGAGTGTATATTTAAAGTATATTTTATGTATATATGTGTCCCCATCTGTCTTTTTAAATTACGAGAATCTCGAGTGTATATTTTATGTATATTTTATGTACATGTATGCATGTACAGCATTGGTATATATTGTATATACCCGCAACATGTAAATTTTCATATCTAATGGTAATGTATAATTCATGTACATAATTTTTATACCCCAAAACATATATATTTCCATACCCAAAAATATACTGCATATACCCGCAATATATACCCGCAATATGTACAAAATAGAACTATCTATCAATGAATCAAGCAAACTAAGTGTTCGACAATTATCCCCATAGAAGTTTTTCGTCAAAGCGGATTCAATTATGTCTAAAAGAACACCAAGTTATTCATCAACAAAAAAAATGAATACCAAAACAACACATGTACATAAAATATACATAAAATATACACTCAAAATTCTTGTAATTCAAGCCAGCGAAAGATCGAGACACACATACACATAAAATATACTTTAAATATACACCCGAATTTCAATAGTTCATCAAAATCGATTTCAGAACCCACATATACCTAAATATACCTAAGATATACACTCGAGATTCAATCCCCGTCAAGATGTCACAATTACACTACAAGCGGAAGAAGACAAACAAAACTGAAAACTTTTGCCTCTCGATTAGTAATAATGAAAAAAAAAACAAAAACTAAACAACAAAAATCAGACAATTTAATCCGGAATAAGAATAAAAAAAAAAAAAAAAACAAAAAAAAAAACTCAACATTCTGAAGTTTCAAATATACGATAAAAATTCCAGAAATATAATTCAATTCTATCGCCGGGGAATTCTCGTCTTCCTGGAGTATATGTTGGGTGAAATCTCAGATCGATCACCGGGGACAACACAGATCGATCACCTTGGCCTTTTTTTTAGCTGTCGCGATCACGAGTGCTCTGAAAATTCAAATCTCATATTTTTTTTCCAAAAATTTTGGTTTCTTATGAATTTGAATTGAAAATACGATTTGCCTTTTTTTTTTCTCGGGTAACAATGACAGAAATCACGGAAGAGAGATGGATGGAGGACGTTACATGGAGTACCTGATATTTAGGCAATCTTGTAAATAAAATAGCCTAATTATGCAATTATCCTATTACTTGTTATATGAAGGTAAATGTGAAAATTCTTTTGTATCGTGTAGTAAGGATAAAATTTTCCCATTCCATTATTCACCTACGATTTTCCATTTCCATGTAATAAAATTTATCATCACCAGAAAAGAAGAGGCAAGCGAAAGGCCATCTTATGCTCATAGAAATAAAACATTACAAACCAAACGGGCCCATCGGGCTGATCAGCTATCATTTTTAGTTAGATCCATGTTTGGCAGTCTCCTCAGCCCGTGTCAATGCATCTGCAAACACATCCACTGTCCAATCCTTGACATCTTCCTGAGAAATTGCACCAGCACAATCGAGAGCATCAAGTCTTAGCTCAATTTAGACAACTATCGCGTCACAAAATTAAACAATCAATCTATAAATAAATAAATATTAATACACTTGTGCTATTTGTTCTCCAAGCAGCTTCAAACATCTCCCTGTTTACACTCCCAACTCGCAAAACTTCAGTTGAATTATGCTTAAAGTCCGTCCATAGTATTCTATAGAATTGTTATAAATTGATGGCCTTTTGAATATCTCAATGGGCAGTGCTCGCTGTACGCACTCTTTACCATTTGGTTCAGACGGAGGCGCATAATAAAACGAGTCGATTGAATTGAATCATTTTGAGGTTGAGGGACGGTGTATATAATCTGATAGGGGAAATAAACATCTTTTTCGAATTGTAGTTTAATGCAAATATGAGATGTCTGTAACTTAAATTTTGTCCTGAGAGATTCAAATTGATTTTATACCGAGGTAAAGTGAAGGGGAAAAAAAAAAAGATATTACAAATCTTACCATATGAAGTGGCTCCCCAGTTCGTATTTTTGCATTGGGGCGTGCTATCTTAGATTCAAATGGTGTCCTTGGTCTCACTTCTTGAATTGCATCCCACTCTTCACGAGTGAGCATCCTTACACTGCCCAGGCCAGGGGTCTCCTTTATCTTTCGCTCGATCCTTTCCTGTTCTGTGGAGTCATCATACTGCAGGAAATAAAATTGGCACAACTTCAATCCAAATCTTAGTTTCTAAAATCTGTGCAATTTTCAAGGTTTTTTTTTTCTTTAAAGTTTCAACTCCTTTTTAGTCCTCTTATAACTTCTTTCATGGTCTTTTGTTTTTTAATTTCTATCTAAAATTTTATACGACTTTTTTTCTAATTTTCAGTTTATTTCAGTTCTTTTTTAAGTCATGTCATCTATGTTCGAAATTGCAATTTACAATTAAAATACCATTCATTTACAACTCTCTTAAAAAAAATTGATTTGATTCTTAACCGAATGATGCAAAGATCAACCGAAACAGAAAAGAACACCAGAAAATGAAAAAGTTTCTCATTACATACCATCATGAGGAGCTTAGCAAAGAGAGCAGTCCCCACAACAGTGAGTAACATTGGCATGGTTGCTGTATCAAGGAACTTTTTCGACTCAGGAACATCCACAAGTAATTTATTCTTCCTGGGATTTCTTGTTTTCCTCTTCTTCTCTAACTCAGCAATTTTCTTTTTCAAGGTTTCACTCGGGCCATCATGTGACAGTTTATGCAGTCCACGGCAAAAAAAGGGAGAAAATTTCTGATGAATTCCACGCATGCTTACAGTAGAATGAGGCTCATATCTATTAATCGATTACAATGATGGCCCGGAAGCACTAGAGAATAGAGAACTTCAAATACAATTTCTGCTGCCCAAAAGTATTGAATAAAGTTATTATATGATGATAACTAGTAGAATATACAAGCAATATTGGTATAATCTGAGGAGTCATGATTCCAAGTTTCCGACAGATATCTAGATCTCATCGCCAGACGCAGAGCGAGCAGAATCATTTCAGCCTTCACATTCATGTCAGAATTAGAGAATTTAGGTTTAACCATTTCATTTTCAGAATTCATAATTCAATAAACCAAAATCCACAAATCAGTTCAAATCATAAATCACAGTTCATTTTGAGAATTAGGTTCAATCATCACTACCGGAGGAGACTTCCTTGCGGATGTTACCGATGCCGCTTGGAGTTGGAGTCACTGCTCTGCCGCCATCCTGCTCGCCTCTCGTCGATCGCCGCTCGAATCCGCCGCTTCCTTGCCGCTCGCCGTCGCTGCTCCAAGGTCGCCGCCGTACACTGGTCACCGGTCGGTCTGCAGAGGTCCAGAGGATTGCCGCCGGCTGCCGCTTGAGAAATGAGAGTTGGGGTTAGAGTTAGCTTAGGGCTTGTTTCTTTATAGATTATTTCTCACTTTTATTTCAATTCAAAATTTAACTCAACTTTAACTCAAGACCACTATCTTTAATATTATTCATATAATTAAATAATATAAACCAATCATTCTTACATATCACATTAACTTTAATTCACTATTCATCCACTCACATATTTTTAACTACCTATCATTTCCAATTATTTTCAATCATTTATCTCTTACTTTTACATCAAATCAATTTTAATCATTTTATTTTAAATATTATTTTAATACATTTTTAAAATTCACTAACAACTAACCATATTACCTTTTCAAAATTAACTATGATTAACCAAAATAACTCATTTTCAACAAATTATTTCATAAACAATCAAGCCCTTAGCAAAGGGAAAAAGGCCCCGTCTATGTGTTTCGATTTGTGAATTGTGAACGTACAAAAAAAAAAGAAAAATAGAAAAAATTATATTGCTATTGTTTAAAGTGCTAGTGTAATAGCCTAAAGTGCTATTTGTATTAAATACTTGAATTAATTTTTTTTAGTGGCGAGTTGGCACGCCAAAACCCGCGGTCTGGCCAGCTCATTTAGGTCCACTCGTTGGCGGGCCTTTAAAATACCAACCTAACTTGCCTAATAGACGAGGCGGGGGCGGGGGCGGGGGCGAGGCGGCCTGCGGGCCTAGGTCTGTTTTAATATATCTAGACATGGCATATATTATCACATTACCATTTTTCTTGTCACAAATAAAAAACCTTCATTTTCTCAATACCTAAATCTTGAATCTAGGCATCGATCTTCCTCTACCGCCGTCTGCCTCCTCGCAGCGTGGCGCTTTGCGCGGCTGTGTTGTTGTCGCAGCAGGTCAGGGCCCCCGGCCTTTCGTCGAGGGGGGATTTCATGGTGGTTCGGTGCTTGTCGGGCTTCAATGTTTCTGGGCCCTTCGATTGCGTGAGGTCTTCCGGTGTCTCGATAGCGGGACTAGGCGGCTTGCTCCGACTTCTGCTAGGCGGAGGCCAGAGTAGAGGTGAGTTCCCTTTCTCTCCTCTTTTTCTTGCTTACATGGGGTTGGTTGGTAGTTCTCTGCCGGTAAGTGGTGGGTCGTCGCTGGTGGCTGCTTGGCTATTGTCGTCGGTGGTTGTCGAGGGGATTGGAGATAGGTTGCATCGATAGAAACACAAGTAAAAAAGATGGCTATTTAATCACTTCATAATCTACCAATTCCAAATTCATGAACCGACGAACCATTCGAACTGGTCCCAGTTCACCGGTTCAACTGATTTTGGACCGGTTCAAACGCTTTTGACCGCCAAAACTAAGTTCGGAAGAAGTCCTTCCATCGCGTTGCAATTTCTCTTCATCGGAGACTGAGTTCTCATCTCAATATATAATTGGTTTATATAGAGTATATAGTCAATTTCTTGATCCAAATAATCTTACATATGTAAAATACCAAAAAACCAAAAAANNNNAAAAAAAAAAAAAAAAAAAAAAGAAAGGGAAAATTTCACTTTTGGTACCTAAAGTTTACCTACTTTTCAGTTTTGATACCCATGGTTTTAACTTAATCACTTTCCTTCACTAACGTATTCAAAATCCATCATTATTGCCCAAATCGTCAGTTGACCGTGAGTTAACTGACCACCACCTTCTCTAGTCGGTTGCTTTCCCCAAAGAAACCTAAATAATCGGTTTCCCCTAATTTTTCCAATCGAGCAGACCTAATTGCTGTGAAAAAACCCTAACATTTTACCTTTAGAAAAATTTCTTTCATTTATCGCATTCAAGTGGGCAATCGACTGGTGTTTTGGTGTATTGTGAGCTTCCATTTCAGATTTGCGACGAGCATCTTCTGATTTGCAACGAGCATATTATCTGATTATTGTGACGACCCATCTGAATCCATGGCGAGAAGGATTATACGTGGGTTGCAACCTGAATACGGTAAGTTTTTTCACTTCAGTTCGTCACTAATTTTTTGAATTATATGGTTAATTTTGAAAAGTTCCATATTGTATGATTATTGTGAGATTTGCCCTAAAAATTAGGGTTTTTTCAGCTGAACAAATTAGGGGTTTTTCGATTATGAGCTGAACTGAACAAATTAGGGGTTTTTCAGTTCTGTTTATCTGTTTATGCATACTATTTTTAGTTCTGTTTATTTTATTTTTCTTTTTTTTTCTGTGTTGTAGACCCTTTGTTGGAACCAACTGTCTTCACAATTGAGTTTCTGCACGGTGGTTTAATGATGCATATTCCTGTGAAAGAGTACCGAGGTGGGTATTTGGATTATTTTGATGGGGTGGATGGGGAGATGTTTGGTTGATTGAGTTAAAGGATTTTATATAGCAACTAGGTTATAACAGTGATCATGTGAATGCCTGGCATGTGCATGGAATTAGTTTACAAGATGGTAGTCATATTATTGATAGTGATCAATTGGCATATAAGATCATGAACTCCATTCCTGAAAACAGAATAGTGAGAATTGTTTTAGAACATGTACATCATGTTGATAACAACTACTCTAATCTTGAGGTTGAAAGTGATCCTGTGATTGACCTCTCATTTCTTGGTAGTCTGAACTCTAATGTTGAACAACCTGAACATCCTGAACAATCTGAACAACACGAACATCCTGAACAATCTGTACAATCTGAACAACATGAACAAAATGAAGAGTGTGCTTCTGTTGATGATAGTGATTCAGAATGTGAGGAGTTCAATGATAGTGACTATGATATGGATGAGGATGATATTTTGTTTGACAAAAATGTTGACAAAGATGCAGAATTTGTTGGGGTGAATGAAAAAAATAATGGTAAATCAATTGAAAATGAGTTTTTGTCTGAGGGTATATTTGAGGAAGAGCATGATTTTGAGTTAGGGGATAGTGATTCATTTGAAAGTGTTAGAGGGTCTGATGAGGAGGATAATGTTGTGAAATTCCCTAAATATAATCCTAAAACTGATAAAAACTCTGAGTTGAAGTTAGGGATGATTTTTAGTACAAAATCAGAGGCTAAGGATGTTATTCAGGGTTTCAGCTATAGAAGAGGGATGGTGGTTCGTTTTGATAGGAATGACAAAAGAAGATTGAGAGCTAGGTGTACCACAAAGGGGTGTGGGTGGTATATTTTTATTTCACCAATGCAAAATGACTCATCTTGGCAGGTGAAGTGTTATGAGAAAAACCACAAAGGTTGTTCTTGGAACTATAATAATCCTAGCATCAAATCTGGGTGGATAGGGAAGAATTTCATGAAAAAGTTTAAGAAATACCCTAAGTTTGGAGTCAATGAGTTCAGGGGTATGTTGTGTACCAAGCTGAAGTCCAATATTTCTAAGCAACAAGCCTACAGGGCCAAGAAGAAAGCAATGATGCTTCTAGATGGAACATTAAAAGAACAATTTAGTTCAATCACAAGCTATTGCTTAGAGTTGTTAAGGTCCAATGATGGTTTTTGAGGTTATTAGAGAATGATTTAGGGATTGATAATGAACTTGAATGGACTTTCATGAGTGATAAACAGAAAGGGCTTATCCCTGCCTTTGAAGATTTGTTCCCTAATGCTGAAAACAGATTTTGTGTTAGACATTTACACAACAACATGAAAAGAGATGGGTTTGTTGGTCAGTCAATAAAAAATGCTTTGTGGGCTGCAGCTAGAGCAACTAGGGTGGAAGTTTTTAGTGCAAAGATGGATGAATTGAAAGAGTTGGATCCAAAGGCTTATGAGTGGCTGGTAAAAAAACCTCCTCATCAATGGTCTCGGTCTCACTTCAAAACTTCAATCAAGTGTGACATTTTACTGAACAATATGTGTTAATGTTTCAATTCTTTCATCTTGAATGCAAGGGACAAGTCAGTCATTGTGATGCTTGAGACAGTAAGGCTCTTGTTGATGGCTAGACTACAAGTGAACAGAGATGCAGCTAAAAACTGGTCTGGGAGGATCTGTCCTAGAATTAAAAAGATACTTCAAAAGAACATGAAAGATGGTGCAGAGTGTATTCCCATGAAAAGTGATGATTGGCACTTTGAAATAATAGGCCCTTAGGATCAACACACAGTTGATGTTGCTGGACTAAGTTGTAGCTGTAGAAAATGGGATTTGACAGGAATTCCTTGTAAGCATGCATGTGCTGCCATTTGGTGTAGACATGAAGATCCTGAGTGCTATGTGGATGACTTGTATAGTCAAAAAACATACAGAAATGCATATGAAAATGCCATCATGGGGATTTCATGTTCTGAATTGTGGCATAAATGTGATTTACCAGCTCCTTTGCCACCAATATATGAAAATAGGCCTGGTAGGCCCAAAAAATTGAGGAGGAGGCAACCTGATGAGCCTCCTGCTCCATCCTCTGAAAGCAGGCTTAAAAAAGTTCAAAATTCTGGTAAGTGTGGTAAAATAGGCCACAACTCTAGAACATGCAAGAATCAACAATCTGAGAGTAGAACTCCAGTGGCAACAAGCATGGGTGGCACTCAATCTCAGTCACAATCTAAGTCTCAGACACAATCTAAGTCTCAGTCTCAGTCTCAGTCTAAACTTCAATCTCAATCCCAACCTTCAAGTATTCAGAAAAGATCAAAGCTACCTGTAAGTATGATTTGATTAAATGTAACTTTTATTAATAAATATCATTCTTCAGTTACATAATTCTGTTATTATGATTTTGATAAGATGCAATTGTTTTGCACAAAATAGGTTAAGAGGAAGAAAGAGACTGCCACAGTTGGTGATGTAAACCTAAGTGGAGGCACAAATAGAGTATCTTCAATTAATGTAAGATTTTTTTATTTAAGTGGTGGCACTCAATCTCAAATTATGTATGAGCTTGATAAATCAAATTTTCTGGTGTAGGTGATGCAATCATCTTCTGGAACTGGACAAGTCATTGTAAAGGGAGGTGTAAACTACATTACTCTTTCAAATTTAAGAGCTGCAGCTGCTCAAGGACTTCAAGGCAAGATGGGGGACAAAAATCCATTTGAGGATATGTTGAAGTCAATGTTTAAGTATTGATTGGTTGTGTGATGTGTTATGGACATAAATCCATTTGAGGATATGCTGAAGTCAATGTTTAAAGAAAGTAGAAATTTTGTGTGATGTGTTATGTATTGAAGACATAATTCTATTCTCTTTTTGTAGTGATGTTTTCTAGTGATGTTGTGAACTAAAATTTTGTTTGGATGTTGATGTTGTGTTGTTTGAGATGCAGTGGGAATGGTTCTTTGTGGCTATTATGTTTTTGTTGGAGTTTTAGGTTTTGTGTTGGGGTTTATTGGTATAATTGTGGTTCTTTGTGGCTATTGTGTTTATGGTTTAGGTTCTTTTGGTTATTGTGTTAATGTTTTAGTTTCTTTTGTTGGGGTTTATGGTTTTCTTGATGTTCTTGTGGCTTTTGTGTTATGTAATTTCAAACACACATAAACAGGTTTTGCCCTCAGAACCAAATGAGAAAATTCAACCAACATTTTCATACTAGAACCATTACATAATTTGATAAATTTGACCACATAATTTGACAGAATGTTTGTGCTACAAACTGCTGACCATTACCATTACATAGTACTTCAAATTACACCAACTATAGCTATCTAAAATCTAGTTAAAACAGAATTTTACAAGATACAACAATGAGAGAACAATTATACCAACCCATAATTTTTTTATCTTATTCTTGCACACAACCAGTGCATTGTTTATGTCATCCACCT
Organism: Striga hermonthica; assembly: GCA_902706635.1. Lineage (NCBI taxonomy): Eukaryota > Viridiplantae > Streptophyta > Magnoliopsida > Lamiales > Orobanchaceae > Striga > Striga hermonthica. Next base: position 1,181,516 of record CACSLK010020742.1, read on the forward strand.
TGTTCATTGCCACCAACAACTGAGCTTCTATTTCAGCAATATTCAACTTGTACTGAGCTTCCATTTCAGCAATCTTCAACTTGTACTGCTCAATCTGATGTTGATGTTTATTTGATTTATCCAGCAAACCGGGTATAATATTCTTTGCTCTTTCGCAAATTTCTGGATCAAACCATATAAAAAACCGCAAAAACCAAAGTTCTGCAATTTTTTTTTTGCAAATTTTTGTTAATTTACATTACGCGCAAATTAAAACAAAAATGAAATCAAAAACAAAATAAATAATTACCCCATATTTAGGGCATGCCCAATATCTTCTTCCCGGATTATTTCGAGTCCAAGAGGTCTTCAAGTATACTTTATCTCTACAATTGCAGGTCATCTCCATTGGAGCACCATTAATCTCGGAGTTCCAGCGAGAGTTCCAGCTTCCTCTTGAACTGCTCATCTTCAAATTCTTTTTTTCCCCCTCACTTTCGGCGGCTTTAGGGTGCTGTAATGGAGATGCATGCCATTTTCTATCACTTGCAGAAGAAGATGACCTGCTAGAGAAGGTGACCGTCAGTTGACTCACGGTCAACTGACGATTTGGGCAATAATGATGGATTTTGAATACGTTAGTAACGGAAAGTGATTAAGTTAAAACCATGGGTATCAAAACTGAAAAGTAGGTAAACTTTAGGTACCAAAAGTGAAATTTTCCCAAACGAAAAATAAAAAACAAGAAAAAAAAACACAGAACATATACGGTTTGTATACAAAATAAAATCCGCTGTAAAAAAAATTAGAAAAAAAAAGTATCGCCAAGAAAAGCATACCTGTTTGATTTCATATATTTGTCAACGTTTGTTCATGAACATGGACTAATTTTCACGATCTTGTAGTTTGACTTCGTATATATATGCAAGATGACGTAGTTTGAAATTCAAATTTCTTCTCTTTTTATTTTGTAATTGAAACAACATCATAATTTATAGGATATATAATCTTACCATATAATTTTATTATTTTTTTATGTTAAATCGAAAATTTCTTATGCGTTTATTTGTTTGGTAACTAATATCTTGCATCTTTACAATTAAATGTCATGTATTTGTAAAGATGCAATCAAAATTTACCTATCGTACGATTAAATTATTTCCAAATCATGCGGTAAAAATTCGCCTAAAAATTAAACCACGAGTAACAAAATTATTAAGCCTAAATTGCCTAAACCTAGCTCCTAAATTCGCCGCCGATTGAGCCTCCTTCTTCAGCCATCCGGGTCGTCGGAGGACGGCCCTCCACCGCTCAACCAAGGTCTGGTCATGGGCTTTCTCCTTTCTCCGATTTCCAGTTGGATGCGGTTGGGTTATTGAAGGTCGCGCGGACCTGGATGTTGCTCGACGGCGTCTCGGCGTGGTGGAGTTGGGTGGAGTGCTGCGCCAGAGGTTGGTTGTGGCTCGAGCCGACTGTGTCTTCCTCCGATTTGGGTCGGCTCTTCTCATCGAGCCTGGAGCCTCCTCTAACTACCAGTTCATTTGCTTCGGCCAGAATTTCCTGCGACTTTGGTCGCCGGCTTCTCGGTGTTGTGGGGGTAATAGGCTGGGGTCAATTTTTGGTGCTCGGGCGGGATTGGGTCGCTCATCTGGGCAGTGCAGGGGTGCTGAGCTTTGACGTCATTCATTTCCCTTCCTCTCTTTTCTCGGTCCCGAGTCTGAGGGAGGCCAGCCGTCTCCGGAATTGGCTAGTGGTGTTAGTCGATTCTGGAACGGTGTTGGACTTGGCTAGTGGTGTTAGCCGGTTGGGGGGTGATTGTGGCTGCTTACGGTTGGAGAGCGGGTCGGTTTGCTTGGATTGGCCCGGGGCTTGGGCCCTCGTCTTGCTAGGCGTTATGCAGTGGTGGGCGAGGTTCCGGTGTTCTGGTTCTCTTCTTGGAGTCGATCTTTGTCTTCTGTTCTATTCGGATGTCCTGTTGAGGGAGGACCTAGTCTTTGTTAGTTTGTCCTTTGTTCGTGTTCTTTTAGTTTGTCTTTGTGTTTTTGGTCTGGGTCGTTGACCTCTGTATTGCCTGAGTGGTGAGTGATCATTACCCTGTTGGGGTCGTTTTCTTCTCATTCTCCTCTTGGGAGCGTTTTTCTTTTACCTCGTTTGGGGTCTTTCTCATTCTCCTCTTAGGAGTGTAGGTTGTGTTCTTGTGTTGGTGTTTGAGTAGTTTTCATTCTAGCCTTGCTAGCGATTCTAGGCGGACCTCGATCCAGCCTCCCTTATTTGTAATTCCGCACTTATGTGCGCTTATCAATAGTACATCTTTCGTTTTGGTAAAAAAAAAAAAAACAAAATTATTAAGTCCAACAAAACATATCATCTTCACATCAAAGTCACTTAATTAGTATTACAAACTATCTATGGTAGAAAACAAAGATTAACAAAAACTCAATACAAAATTACAACTTGTAGCCCTAGATAACAATGGAGCAACGATTTTACTTATAACAATGGAGCAACGAAATTACTTATAACAATGGAGGCCCAAAACAGATCCATCGCTAGCACCAATCTCCACCGTACACTCAACCTTCGACTCCACGTGGTGCGCGAAAAAATGCAGGAAACGCACCCGACCCGCCATCTCCAGTCGGGTCTCCAGCTCGATGCTCGGCCCGGACGACCCGAACCCGCCCAACCCATCCGGGGCCACGCTCTCGGGCCGGCCCGAACCCGCCATCATCGGCAGAGACCGGACGGAAAACGTGGCGGCGATGTAAATCGCCCCGTGGGGGGCGATACTTCCGGCGGGTACGAAGAGGAGCCCCACCTGGGCGCCGCCGCGGAGGAGGTGGAGGGCGCTGCCGTAGTGGGCGAGGGCGACGCGGTTGGGGTTGCGGACGGTGATGTACTGGGAGAAGTTGAATGTGGCGGTGGAGTTGGCGGCGGAGAAGGCCGGGACCTGGACGGCGTTGACGGAGATCCGCGGGGACCTGGGCTTGAAGACGGTGAAGTAGACGGCGGCGGCGGCGACTAGGAGGGCTATGAGGAAAACGGCGGCGATGAGGCAGGAGGCTAGGTTGGCGGCGCCGGAGGGTTTGTGGGATTTGCCCATTTCGGTTGAACAATGGATCTGCAGTCTGCACCTCTGATTTTGATTTTTGGATTAGTTGTGGGATAGAAATTAAACTCTTTTTTTTTTTTTCGGTCTTTTTGTTGGGACAGTTCTGAGTTCTGACTTCCGACTAACTTGTGTCTAGCACGTGACTACTTACATAGCTCAAATTATTTCTAGTGGTGTTGTCTTTTTTAACTAGCGCAGCTCCGGTATACGAGCCGAGTCAAGCCGAGCTCGAGCTTAAGGTGCTCGAGCTTGGCTCGTTAAGCCTCGAACTAGTGCCTTAACGAGTCGATCTCGAGTTTTAATGACCCGAACTATAAAAAATTATATAAAAATTCTCTTTTCGAGCCGAGTCGAGCCGAGCCGAACTTGGCACGTTAACTAGACGAGCTTTAAATGAGTTCGACCTCGGCTCGTTAAAGTTTCGAACTCGAGGCGAGCCAAATTCGTTTAATTTAACAACACTAAGCATGTGGAGCAATTTTAAGTAGCAATTTTAAGTGGTGGTTGTATGTACACATGTTTGGGAAAAAAAATGACAAACAAAATATATTATATATTATTAAATACTTTATTTAAGGAATGTATATAAAATATTACTCATTTGTTGATATGTATTTAATATATATTTGTAATTATTAAGTTACATTGTATTCATATATATATTTATGGATAATGTTCCACCATCTACGGTGGACACATGTTAATATGCTTACCACTTATGTGGCATGCACACATTGAACCAATGTGTGCATGCCACATAAACGGTGGACATATTAACATGTGCCCACCGTGAGTTTAGCATTACTGATATATTTATTACCTAAATATTCATCTACTTACCAATTAACTATGTTTTTTACCATAATAAAAAATCATAACACTAAGATATCTATTTCAAAATAATATGGTATTATTATTTTATTAATCATATAGAAAATATTTATGAAATACAAATATTGGAAATAATGTTGGACGTTTAAATAAATGTATTTGCTAAATATCACATGATCTATCTCATATTTGGGCCAACATGTATCAATAAACGACCCAAATTATATATGACATTTATAATGGGTTGTTTTATAAACAGGCCACAACTGGATTGATTAAAACAACCCATTTATTATAAGCTAAAATATGATCAAACAGTAAGAAAAAATTCAATAATATCAGACCGATAAAATTCTGTACAAAAAAATATAAAATGTTTGATGTGTAGTAGCCCTAGGGCTAGTCTCACTTTTTTACATACCTCTGCCGCCACAAATTGTTCTCTGCTTTTTTTTTTTATGTCCGAACATTTTGTTCCAATTTTTTTTTATTATATTGTCTTGGATTATGATTTTCAATATTTATTGGGAGATGAAAAAGGAAGACGATTTTACAAACTTCCACGTCTCCAAACTTTTGTATTTGTTTTATAAATTTGTGTGTGTTTTTTTTTTCTTCTTATATTTATATGTTTTCGATTATTCTTTGCGATTTTTTTTTTTGTGCGAGATAAAGAAAGAAATCGGCTGACATATCGATTTCCTTAAAAAAAACCAAAAAAAACTCAATCAATAATAACAAAGATTATATTTTTATTACAAATTTCTATTTATATTTTTTTTTAAGCACAGAACAAAGGGGAAATTAGTGCCCATGGAATACAATTTAAGAATATAAACTATTTAATTGTTGGATGTCCATTGTTCTATGAATTGATTACTACATGGATTAGTGTTTTCTTTTCCTGCTCTTTTGTTGTTACTGCCATGCAATTTATTTGGGTCTGCACGTTTTACATCATCAGTTGTCCTCATACTTGTTTTCTTATGCTGTTGCAAAATCTTGCATATGGTATATCATGTGTATTTATCCAAACAACATCCTTTGCATATGTTGGTGAAATGGACTTCACCCGAGCTCCTTCAACTCGGACGACCTTCATACATGCAAGAATCCAACGTTGGGGGGTCACGGCATCGGGCCTCCGATGCCAGTCAATATCACTCCAAACTCAAATCTCAAGGGTATAGTAATTAGTATAGAGAGTGTGAGGTTTTGAGATACCTTATCCCACTTTTTATAGGGAGAGTGTAACTTAGTGCCCAAGTTGGCTTGACCCATACCATTATTTTATGTGTTCTAGCCCATATGTGGATTTATTATCCAATATATTCTTTCTTATTCATTAAACCTGGTCTAGTGTAATATCCCATATCAACATATAAATAGTAGACAGTAATTGTTGAGTGTTTTTAAAATTGAAGAGTAAAAATTGTTGTACCTGAAGCATAATTCCTGTTAGAAGTGCCTCTCACAATCTTTTTGTAGTATAAACTTACCTTATAATTTTGTTGCTCAGATTATTATGCTAGTCAATATTGCCACGAAATCTACATATTATAAATTCAAAGTCAGTAACTGGATATTGCCTTCTAATTGAACAATATATATATATATATATTATATATTTTATATAGTCATATATTTTATATAGTCATAATTCCTTTATAATAATTATCGATTTCACAGTCAGTGGATATCTGATTAGTTACTTGTTTTGTAGATATATATTGTTAACAACCATTAGTATTTCGGATAATGTGGATTTTAAGAATCATTCGAATCTTGGTATAATATTTAAATCCAAAATAGTTTTAAAATACTCTATAAAATTTTACGTTTCGAATAGATACTCATGTTATATTTATTTTATTAAAACTAATTTTTAATGAGTGAGAAATAAATAAATAGAGTGCATGTGAATAAAGTGAGTGCATGTGAATAAAGTGAATGCATGTGAAGAAAGTGAGTGCATGTGAATTGTCTGAGTGCATGTAATTATTAGTGAGTGTATGTGAATAAAGTGAGTGCATGTGAAGAAATTTTGGATCGTAGCTAACATTATTTCTGACAAGTCCATGTGAACAAGAGGTGTAAAAAGAGGGTAATAAAGATAGATGTTGACATATCATAAATAATTGCATCTGAATTGAAAGATACGTTACATTACACAAACTAATTTAAAAACATACATAAAAATACCCAAGCTAAAACACACAGTACATTCATTCTCCAAATACAATTGCCATAAGCTTGCGTTTTGTCTCCTCATCTGCTGGAGACAAATGTTCTTTTGCTAACAAGGTATTCAACATTTTTTCTTTCATCTTCATCCTTGAGGCCTGCAACTTTTCACGCTCTAATTCCATTTTAGCATTAGACACACTCTTCATTGCCTCCGTTTCGTTGTCCCTGGAAAGTCTCAATGCACGAATTTCTGCAACAAATTCATTAGAGAAATCAGATTGTGGCATCTTACCTTTTCCTTTCTTTTCCGCCTTATCTCTACCAATAGGACGGGAAGGAGTGGAACATCCGGTACTTGGAGTTTCTTGATAGGAAGGCCTAGGATACTCTGCATCTTCGGAAGTCCTTGATCTTTTGGTGCTTCCACCACTTTCTTCGTCATTACCCTCTTCATCTTCAGGACGAAAACGAGTTTTATCCTGAAGCGGTATCAACTCCCACTTTGGATGTTTACACATAACTTCATTGAAGAAAATCGAATCCTGAAACTTGCTACCACCTGCTTCATAAATTCTATGAGCTTCGTTCTCAACATCCTTGTCGGTCATTCCACTCATTTTCCGAACACACGCTTCCTTGTAAGCAGCCACCCACTTGTTTGCATTTTCATTAAGCCGTTTCCAACGACCTTTCATTGATTCGATATTTCTTTCGTTCAGCTCATCTGGCTTTTCTGCTTGGTGTTCGTGATACAGATTGTGCACACGAGCCCATAGCGAGACTCCTTTTTGATTTCTGCCACGTATGTTATCTTCGCTAACGAAGATCCACGATGACATAAGAGTTATATCTTCTTTCACACCCCAATTATTTTTGGTCCCCTTTAGATTTTTGTTAGGACGTTGAACATTTGCAAACAAATTGCGGGAAATTTTTTCTGATGTGGGCACATCTAGAGAGGTGTGAATTTGGCT
>CACSLK010020742.1:1217720-1228431 GCA_902706635.1 Striga hermonthica
ATATATATATATATTATTTTATATGTTTATGTTATTGCAATATATGGGTCAACTCAAACATCATTTAAAATAAATGATGTGATATATTACATATAAAAGGTAACAAATAAAAAATATGAAGTATTTTAAAATTAAAAAAAAATTAATGATAGAAAGTAATAAAAATCTTAACTAAAAAATTTTAAGATTAACATACCCACTTTTAAAGAAATATACATATGAATATATATATATATATATATATTATATATATTATATATTAAAATTTATATATATATATATCTATATGTTATGTACTTAAATATTCTAGTTAAAATATATGTGTATCTTTAAGTATATTTTATGTTTCTCATTAGCCAGCTTCAATTGATATTGTACATTAAGTAATTTTATCAGCATTTTTACTTTTAGATTTAATGAGAGATATAAGTTTTGTCGTCATTCTTACCCCTTATTTAGTTATTATAATACTAATAAAATAATTAAGGATCTTTCAAAGTATCTTGTTTGTTTTGAAAAAATTACTTCTTATCATAAATTGAATGCCAATTACATTGAATATGTTATATTTTCTATCGTATGAAAAATTTTCATAATAATAGTTGCACACAATATTATATATAATGCATTTTTTTTTTTATAGATTTGGAGTCCTAGTTTTACTACAAGAAATGAGAAAATTCCAACAAAAAATACAACAAATATAGCGATTTTCTTATGTTGATTTAAGAAAAATCTTGACTTTCGGTTTCTTAAATATATTTTACCTTATTGTGATTGCATAGATTTATTAAAATGTATTACAAATGAGAAAGGTGATAGATCATGTAAAGTATAATTTATAAATTGCAATATATAACATGTTATTTTGATGGTATATTTTTTCTTCTAACTAAATAATGCTCCCAATATGAAATTATTTTAAATCTATCACTGCAATTATCTTTTCAATGGAACTTCTATTGAATTTTTGCATAATACCAATGACAATTTTTTCAACTATTGAAATATGGTCCAAAAAAAATTCCAATAGAAATTCATGTAATTGAAATATTTGAATCCACTAAAGTTCATGTAATTTAATTTGAACACTAATGGAATAGCCAATGAAATTTTCCAATGAAAGCAATATATTCGTGGGAATTTTCAGTACATTACCTTACCGTTGAGTTTTTCATTGCAGTATAGCAATTTTTTGTAGTCCTCTCAAACATTATTTTTTTATTTTTTATGTAGTATTTATTGAGGAATTGTGTTTACAATTTTTTTATTAAAAATATATTAAACACGTGAACCTTTTAGTTCCTATAATTTTTTTTTTTTTTTTTCAGAAATCACTCATTATTTTATCTCAAGATTACCTATTAATTTACCAATTGAGTTACATTTCTTACATATTAAATATCATATAATTAAAATAGTTCTTGTTTTATATGTTCAATATGATACTTATATATTATATTAAAAAAATTAATATAGTAAATAAAAAAATTATTTAGAATTAGAATAATAAAGATTTTTTTTTTTCTAATCTGCATGTATAAATGTACAAATTATTATTGTCTTATCACCTCAAATTAACACATAAAATTAACAAGCGTTTAACAACTCAGTTCAATTACATCGATAAGTATATTTTTAGAAGATTTATATTTAGTTATATTAATTATATTATTTTTGTTTATTAGTTTGTTTTATATTTATTAGTACGTGTCACAACTTAGTTATTATTCATATTATTTTTTACATTTCATATTTTTTTTTAAAACTTATCTTTTTCTTTCACATGTTCTTAACTGTAAATTTGTCAAAAAAGACATAATATAAAGTATAGAATTTTTCGATCATCTGTCTCATTATATATCAAATATTTGTATATCCTATATTATATTATATTTAATTACAATTATTTAATTAATATTTTAATTAAATATTTACAATTCATAAATTCATTAATAATATTGTCGAGTCAACTTTTGTTCATAAAATTTTTAAAAATATATTATTTTCATTGATTTGCTTATGTTAAATTGAGAAAAGTTATGTTTTTATAATTGTAACTGTATTGATGTGTTAAACATGTACTACAGATGAGAAAGATGATAAATTATGAAAAATATAATTTATAAATTATGATGACATTATGTTATTTTAATGGTATACTTTTTCTATTAACCAAATAATGCCTCAAGTATGAAATTATTTTGTATCCACCACTGCAGGTAGATTTCGAATAGAACTTCCATTGAAAATTTTACAATTCCAGTGACATTTTTCCAACTGTTGAAATATGATCCGAAATTTTGGTTTCTTAAATATATTTTACCTTATTGTGATTGCATAGATTTATTAAAATGTATTACAAATGAGAAAGATGATAGATCATGTAAAGTATAATTTATAAATTGCAATAACATGTTATTTTGATGGTATATTTTTTTTATTAACTAAATAATGCTCCCAATATGAAATTATTTTGGATATATCACTGCAATTATCTTTCCAATGGAACTTCTATTGAATTTTTGCATAATACCAATGACAATTTTTTCAACTATTGAAATATGGTCCCAAAAGAAAAATCCAATAGAAATTCATGTAATTGAAATATTTGAATCCACTAAAGTTCATGTAATTTAATTTGAACACTAATGGAATAGCCAATGAAATTTTCCAATGAAAGCAATATATTCGTGGGAATTTTCAGTAAAATACCTTACCGTTGAGTTTTTCATTGCAGTATAGCAATTTTTGTAGTCCTCTCAAACATTATTTTTTATGTAGTATTTATTGAGGAATTGTGTTTACAATTTTTTTATTAAAAATATATTAAACACGTGAACCTTTTAGTTCCTATAATTTTTTTTTTCAGAAATCACTCATTATTTTATCTCAAGATTACCTATTAATTAATCAGTTGAGTTACATTTCTTACATATTAAATATTATATAATTAAAATAGTTCTTGTTTTATATGTTCAATGTGATACTTATATATTATATTAAAAAAACTAATATAGTAAATAAAAAAATTATTTAGAATTAGAATAATAAAGATTTTTTTTTCTAATCTGCATGGATAAATGTACAAATTATTATTGTCTTATCACCTCAAATTAACACATAAAATTAACAAGCGTTTAACAACTCAGTTCAATTACATCGATAAGTATATTTTTAGAAGGTTTATATTTAGTTATATTAATTATATTATTTTTGTTTATTAGTTTGTTTTATATTTATTAGTACGTGTCACAACTTAGTTATTATTCATATTATTTCTTATATTTCATATATTTTTTTTAAATCTTATCTTTTTCTTTCACATGCTCTTAACTGTAAATTTGTCAAAAAAGACATAATATAAAGTATAGAATTTTTCGATCATCTGTCTCATTATATATCAAATATTTGTATATCATATATTATATTATATTTAATTACAATTATTTGAATTAGAATGTTTAGGATTATTTTCTCTTTTGTAAATTAAATAAACGTTCGATTTAGTCCGGCTAATCTTCCTTTGAGAACGACCCGAGTCGGGTAACTCGGTTACTTCTTGCCCAAAAATATTGCAAACACCTATTACTAACCTGTCTAGTAAACGAAAGATTAGGTTGGTTAACCAACCTAATCCAATCCTATCTTCGCTAGTAAACGACGCCTTAAGCTATTATATATTATAAAAAAAAAAAAATGAAAAGATAAAAATCTGTATTATATGCAAAACTAGTTTTGAACTAATTGATACTCTTTACTACTTTAATTCATACTGTTTATTAAGGAAAGAAGAGCAAGAAAAAAGAAAGGACCGCAAAAAGGATTGCAAGTCACATGGTGAATATATTTTCAGGACTCTATCAAAAATTAAAGGAGTGGTGGAATATCTTTTTCTTGACAATAAATCAAATTTATGGCAATTATTTAGCATCCCATTATGAAAGCAGTTAGAATCTCTTAGTCATATGTTGCTTTAATACTTTATTGTATAAAAAAAGGACGTAATGTATAAGGCAAAACCAATGTAATGTCACATCAACAAAAAAAAAAAAACTTCAATAATGTTCACATAATTCTTATATGCAAATTGATTTTTTTAAAATAAACTTCATGCATTTTGAGTGATAAAATAGTTTTCAATATAATGTCACAAAAATAAAAAATAAAAATAAAATATATCAAAATAGATACAAATATTACCTTTGAATAAATTTTATTGGTAGTTCTCAACACATTACATTAAAAGTAGCGATAATAAATTATGAATGTTATGCATAATTTTTTCCAGACATGGTCCACCAAGAATAAAGTTCAAACGCGTAATTGGGCATACACGAGTCCACGCAACGAGAGGCCCATAAAACACGCGAACAACCCAAAGTGCGATATTAGGTCTGTTGATACCCTGTCCGGCAGAAGTCAGTCCTTACCGATTTCTCCCCGAGTCTTCTCGAGGAAGATTGACGATCTCTCTTCATATGAACGTCGAACCAATAAAGCTGATGAAGCCTGGGGTATCCGGAGGTGTAACCTAGGCAACGAAAGAGGGGCTCGATACTTCAACTAGTGGAGCGACCAGTTTCTCGAAGAAAATTGCATTTCGGAGCGTTACCCAAAGAAACCACGTAATTTTCTGATGAACGACGAGCTGTTGTCGAGATGACCTAGGTCTCGTGCCCAAACTTGTGCCGGCCTGAGCGCACCCCACGGCTCGTGTGTACCTCCTTTGCATACCTCAAGATCCGTGTATATTTTCTCGTGCACCAAGAGCTTTTCCTCGGATAACCATACCCTTACTCGCCAAGTTCTCAAGGTTAGCAGAGAGATTCATCCTAAACTGACGTCGTTGTCGAGACCCCTCTTCCAACGGCAAGGACGCAACGCGGCCACCCTAATTCTTTCACATAGTTCACGCCTGGAGCATATTTCCTTGGTTACCATGAGTTGTTCCTCAGGAAACCATATGCAAACCTCGACAAGAATTCAAGGTTGGCCGAGAGAATATTCACCGATCACCTCCATTTCTGAGACTCATATCCCGGCGACCTAGATCACCAGCGCATGCCCAGCAGCTCGCGCGCCCACCAGCAAGCGAACCAGTCTGCCAACACGTGATGTCTAGAACCCTGCACGCACGACCCCGCGAGCGTTTTGGCTACCTCACGAGTGTTGCGTAAATGTGTGTGTTTTAGTGTGTGTTCGTGGTGTAACTATAAATCACTTGTTGCTTTATATTTTGAACACACTAATTTATATTTCTCTTTTTTCTCTCTCTAGTTTATGTTTGGAGCTCCAAGACTTGATATTTCCAGCGAAATTTTTGGCGACGTCATTTTTTGTAAAGTTTCGAGCTTTTTTTGCATTTATTTCATCTGGGCATGCAATAAGGAAGTAAGTACCTAGTTTAGGACTTATTATCTCACATTTTCTTTATTTTTTGTTACTACATGGATTGAGGTGAAAATAACGTCTTGGTCGGAATACTTGTGGATTGACTCGGCTTTTGTTAAAGTTTTCATATTTTCTGTTGTTTTGCTTGTCTAGTGCGATAGTTGGTTAAAGGTTGAATCTTTCAAAGTAAAAATCGAGACTTTGTTACAAGATCGGTTATTTCGTAACTGAATGTTTGACCATATCCTCTAGTTGTGCTAGACGTAGCTTGTTTCTCTTTGTTTTCTTCTTTTCTCAAGTGTTGAAGACTCTGGTTTCAATAAAGCTCCAATCTTGTGTTAAATTATTTGTCTTTAGTTAATTGCTTTCAATTGCTTAGGTTAGATAGTTTAAAATCAATCCCCCAATCTTGTTAGCATGTTTAAGACCTTTTTTTTTGTGCTTTTACAAACAACGGAAGTCGGTCTTTGTCGATCTCCCCTTTAGTCTTCTCGATGAAGATTGATGATCTCTCCTCATCTGAAAGTCAAACCAACAAATCTGATGAAGCTTGGGGTATTCCGAAGGTGTAACCTAGGCAACAAAAAAAGGGCTCTATACTTCAACTAGAAGAGCGACCAGTTGTTTCACCAAACTCCGACCGTCGTCCAAGCTGTCTCATCCTCAAAAGACGAGTTTTGCATGGATACACGAGGTGCCACCCTACATCCATAGTAGGCACTGTACATTTATTTTTATTTTTTACTTTTTTCGTGAATAAATTCGGCCCCTTTGGGTCCTAGCACGAACAAACGAAGAAAAACAAAACAGACCATAGCATATGTTCCTTATCCCTCGTATGGTTTTAACAGTTGTTTTAAATAGCTCGCTATGTAATTTTTTTTTTTTCCCAAAAAACGCGACATAGCTTTATTATTTAGCATTTTCCCAAAAAGCTTACGCGAAGTGCTGAAATTGCACGTTTTTTACGCTATTTTGCGTTATTTCACACTATTGTGCGCGACACTGCGCTATATTTTTATAACGACTTTTAATTAATAAAATATTTCAAACCTCGTTTCTTTTATTAGAGTCATAATTTCAAATGACAACTAAAACCTAAACTTTTGATAATTATTTTAAATTAAAAGCTTGATATGCAAAATCTTAAGTTGAATAGTGCAATTTTATCGATCAATTTCTTTTATATCATTTTAATTATCGGTATCTAACATTTAAATAAAGAATAAAAAGTTCATATGTAGTGGTTAGAATTAAGTTGTAGTTAAATAAAAATAATTATTAAAATACATATACTTAGAATTAAACTATGATTTACCTCATTATATTTCGTTGTCTGTTTTTACTTTTTAGTATGTTCGCTTTATAGTTTAGATATTAATATTATGATATTTATCTTAAAACATTTGTGAGAAATAATTCCTAAATGTTATTTTTGAATGCATTCAAAGATTTTTATACTCAAATAACTTACGCAACACGCAACACTATTTACGCTACGCTGTACGAAGATTGCGATATTATGCTATACGCGTTTTAAAACACTGCTTGTAACACACCTCTGTACTGTCTCGTAATAAAAATTACGGAGAACTACTCTCCTTGTCGATCTCCACATATCGGAAACATCAATGCCTCCTTTGTTTTTCTCGCATATTTACTTCTCTAGATAATATGAATTTGTTCGTATCCTTTCTTTATTTATTGCTCCAATTACATCAAAAACATATTGTAATGCCCGATTAAACGGTCAACTATCAACAATAATAAACTTGAGCAAAAAATGCTTACCAATTACAAGTAAAATGAAAGAAAGTTCAATGAACACGACCCGGCTCAACAATTATTGTACTTATATTTTATTTCTCGTGGAAAATTAACCTACGCTTCAAAATAATTAAATAAATAAAAAGTGAACAATTGCATCGACTCAGCCTGACAAATAATAAATCAAAAGTCAAATTAAATGAGCTTCTAGAATTGTCTCCAATGACGTAAAAAATAAAAAATTGAAGTATAGTTAGCACCACTTCTTGAAGGTGCATTAGTAAAAAAGATAAACAAATTATATTAAAATAAAAGAAAATATTACAATCTCGTTACGAATAATTTCGTGGAAATTTGTAACCGTTAAATCATCATGTAATTGTTCAAATATTTAAAATAAAAGAACCGTTGAATCTCCTATAAATAAATAAAGGTATGACCTTGAAAAGTTATCTGTAACTAGTTATAATTTTTTTTTTTTTGCCGAATATTTAAAAAAAAAAACGATTAGATATCAATTTTGAATTCGAAATCAAACTCAGAATAAATTCAACTTTAACTTTCCTCAAAGCTGATAATATAATTAAATAATAAAAATCAATTATAACCATATAATATTCAACTAACTCGTTTTTTATCTCCTCACATATTTTTTAAATATTAATCGTGTACAACCCTTATTTCACAATTCTTATATGAATGTAATTTAAGAGTTCTTATTCACTTACAATCTCAAAAATAAATTTAAATTTCCATCAAATCAGAATTTTTTTATTTTATTTTTTTCATCTTAAACTCATTTTATGTAAATAAATGAAATCAAATCCACTTTGAAATCGACTCATGTTGCATTTCTTTTGCAATACGGCCGGTGCACTTTAGGTTACTTTAGCAGTTACACCTAAAATAAAGTTGTAATAAATTAATAGCGACGAAGAGAGAGCAGCTATATAGTCATCCCGTGAAGATAAATGGTAGCGGTGCTGTTACGTTATGATTTAATTGATTGTAAAATTGTTGATGGATGATGTAGCACCAGAAATAATTTGGTGGACCCGTCTGACCGGTTAGTTCGGATAAGACCGGTTCAAGGGAGCTTAAATTTTAATTTATGTGATACACGGTATTGGTTAAAGATAATCATGAAAGTTGGTGTATATTTACGAAGTTGTTAAGGAACATCAGAATTCTAATTTATTGAGGAAACTCAAACTCATTATTTTAGGGAGTAAGTCAATAGATCTCTTATAAAAAAAGAACACATTTTCATTTTTCTAACCTCTAGCTCTTAAGATTATGTAAAATACATGACCAATATCTGTTTTCTGACTTGAACGTCGGAGTGTCTACTTCGGCGCTTTGCAGGTCGATTCGGTTCTTAAAGACAATGACGATTGAGACAGCCGAACTATCACACAATCGAGATGAAGCGGTTCGACAGGCAACCTCAATGGTTCGATTCTTTTTGGCTCATCAGTAGACTTTTATGACTAAATAATTAGAACGCTATCTTTTTTTTTTCAATCATTACTTGTTATTTTCATTTTACATATATATACATATATATGTCAATGGAAGTAAGACACTTGTACAGTGATTACTTTCCTAGATTAGGATAGAATTGATGGATAATGAAGATTGTCACCCATTGTACAGTGTTTACTTTCTTGAATTGGAATAGGATTGATCCCACTTGACGCACGTGGACTACGAGACCACTGCTTATCAAGCATTAGACGATTAAATTAGTCCTACCCCCACCCGGGATTTTTTTTATCCCAATCTTTCCTTTACATATTTTCAAGCCCCCGACGTGTAAAATATCTATGATTAAATTGTCGAATCCCATCGCAAAGTGTAAAATATCTATGATTAAATTGTCTAATCCCATCGCAAAGTAAACGACCCCCGAGTCACAATATAGCATCACTCACTCATACTATAATCACTCACTAATACTATAAGGAAAATTCTGAATAAATCATGAATAAACGAGCCAAAATCAATTCAATTATTCATCAAAATCCAATGCGAAACACTTTCAACATCAGTGCAAGAGCAAACTATACACAACAATAGATCCGCCTTAAACATAATTCAATCTCTGATGAGTCTTTTGCTTGTCTGTATATATATAATGTATATACCTTTTCATCATGATCATATTACAATAAGGGGAGATTAAACTCCACCCTGCATTGCATAAAAAACTTGTATGTATATATATTATATATTCACAAAACACCACGGCCTACTCTCTTCCAAAGCTCGATTTTTTTACCCGCCAAACATCGATATAGCTTATAATTCGAAAACAACCGGCAAACTGTAACTCTTAGCTTCCCTTTCATCTCTTCATATATTATTATGTGTGTTTTGTAAATTCAAGCATTGTTCTCTTCAAAGATGTCCAAGAGAGAGAGGACCTGCCATGATCAAACAAACCCATATCATGATAAGTATTAGCAGATGTTAACAAATGGGTTATAATGGAAAAACTCAAAAACACATAACACAAGTTAGCAATCTTTCAGAATTACTAACAATGCTCTAACAATGCTCGAAATTTGTTCCGTGTTGCGAATTATAAAGGTTACCTCAGGGATGTTCAGCTCGAGACGGAACTTGGGGCCATCATAGTGATGAAGAATTGGCCTGAACGAGTCCTCCTCCAACGGCTCACATATCTTCCTCGTCACAACACGAACCTACACAAGTATGGTACAAAATCGAATTTTAGTTCCTATCTAAATTGACAAAAATGTAGAAACTGCGAGATACGGTTTTAACACATAAAGACGAACATCATCTGTCACGAGCATTTTCTAAACTCACACACCTGAGCCGGAAAGCGCGATTCGCCGGGATTTTTCTTGTCCTCCCAAGCCGATGGGTCAATATTAGACCCTCCGAAACTCGCAGCCTGTAAAATAACAAATGAAATATGTCAATGTTTTACGTTAAAGAACCGATTTTTTTTCCCCATTCAGGAGCTCAATTTCGAGTACAAACCTCAAAAATTCCATGGAGCTGATGAGTTGAGTAGTTGTAAAGGAAGAGAGGCAGCCCGGGAGTTATTGAGCGGACTGAGTCACGGTATCGAGGAGGCAACCCTGTGATATGAGATGGTCCAAGCAAATTAGCAAACAAGGAAAAGACTACAAATAAGAACAAGTTAAAGAAAAACAGTAAGAATTGCGTACCAAAAAGCTGTCTCTTGAGATTCTCAGCCATGGTATCATTGTTGCAGACGAAGATATAACCGCCGATTGTCTCGTTCCTCGGCAAGGCCTCCGCCGGCGGCAGGGTCTTAAACCTCTTATCCACGGCGTTCTTGTTCTCACCATTCCCGTTATTCTTGTTATCCTTATTACCTTCTCTGTTGCCTTTATTCTTCTTCCCATGTTTGCCCCCATTCACATCCTCATTCTTACCGCCCTTAATCACCTTCCCATTCGCCACCACGTTGTTCGCAAAGCCCCTGCCCTTGTTGTAACTGTTGAAATTCAACGACGGCGAGGAGTAGATCCCCTTGTTGAACCCGCCGTTC
>CACSLK010020742.1:1240279-1252851 GCA_902706635.1 Striga hermonthica
AAAAAAAAAAAAAAAAGTGTCTAGCCATAGTTTAGTTGCAGGTATACCATGGAGCTTTCTACAATATATATCAACCTATGTTCTTAATTTTAATTCGCCGTGAGCAACCCTAATTATAACATAGAGCTTTTTTATAACTTAGATACCTCTCTCCCTCGCGCCGCCGTTGATGGACGCCCAAATCGGAGCCACCGAAATCGCCGCCGATAACTGGATCCGAAAAAAAACCCTACCCTCAAACTTGGTCGCGCGCCTATCAATGAACATTGATTTGGGATGAAAACATGTAGGCGACACATTGATCTGATATGAAAACCTTTGACCGAGCCGTCGTCGCTGCTAGTCAAGCTCTCGCCGGAGAATCTGTACTCGACAGACCCCAAGTATCGAGTCAGCGATCCGAATCGATGTCCGCTAAGCTTGGTTGTTGTACCTCTCTCCGACGCTCGATATTCCGGTCGATCTAAGAAGAAGAGACAACAAGATACGTGAAGAGATGTTGTATGTATATGAAGTGTTGGTGTGTGCGTGTGTTCTGTGAAGTGATAATTGAAAAGACGAGAGAAATTGAACAAGTTCAATTGGGATGCAGAGGATGAGAAGATGCTGTCAACGAGTATTAAGAAACTAAAAATCTCGTTAAAGTGGAAAAGAAAGGTTTTAGTTTGGTAACAAAAATATTTTTACCAAAAATATTTGATCGTTAATTAGGAATAAAAAACTCATGAGATTGTCCGCAGGTAATTTTCTCATTTGAAAATGTGTACACCAATCTTACTGAACAGTATTTTTCTTACTCGTAACTCTCTTAAGAAGGCCCATGAACAGTATTTGTCTTACTCGTATATGACTGACTTAAAAAGGCCTAAGCAGATTTGTGGTATGTTGGGCCTATGTGTAATTCAAGCAAATCTTGAAGAAGTTCAACATTTTTGTTTTTGAGTGGCAAAAGGCCATTTCTTGGATCCAAAATGAGATTAATCAAATCTTTGATATAAATAAAATTGGGTTTAATTAGATTCATTAGTTAAAATAAAACTAGTACGTACCCCGTGCAATGCACGAGACATAGATATTAAATGAATTATTTTCAGACGATTTTGTTCGTTTAAATCTAAATATCAATAGGGTTATCATATATTTTTCACTTGTATATTAGGTCTAGCTTATAAAATAATTAATATATTATCTATACATATTTAATTCTTTTTTTATCGGTTATACATATTTATTTCTTAATTTTAAATAAAAAAAATATTTGACTAATTGAGTATTAAATCAACGCTAATTAATTTATTAAGCAAGTAAAGACACAAAGTAAGAAAATTTATTATCCAGCAATTTAGGGTAATACATAGTTATTTCCTTTATTAAACATGATTTTTAAAAATAAAACAACATCAACCCCAAATAATAGGCAACATTCATGGTTTTGATGAAAACCAAAATAACAAAATCCTTAATTAATGGGTAGCATTTAATGCTGCATTTTTTGTAAAAAAAAAAAAGAAAAGTTACTAAGAATGGAATGTAATTAATGCAAAATGATTTTGACCAAAATTTGACCTGCTATTTTTGAAAAATGGTAAATCTTTTTATATATAGATAGATAGATTGATCGAGCGAAGAATTGAGTTGGATTTAAATTTATATTTAAATAATATTTAAAATATACTGATCAAAGTTGATGTTATTGAAAATGTGAGGTAGTTAAAAATTGTGAGTGGAAGAATAATGAATTAAAAATGATATAATGTATGATGATGATTAATTGATATTATTTAATTATATTAATAATATTAAGGAGAGTTGATTTTGATGTAAACGGTATTGGATTTTAAGTTAAAATATGTGAAAAATTATCCCGAGAAGCAATTTAATTTCCTAAATTGTAGCAGTTTTATTATTAGTTCAATAATTAAACAATTATAAGCGTTCACAAATATGCATATTTTGACATGTCATACTTAAAAACTATTGAAAGTCTATCTCTCGAGTGGAAGAAAAGTTGATCTCCTTTTGAACATGGCCGAAATCCAAAATCCAAATATGCCTCTTCGTTGCAATTGCTCCCTTCCACTTCCTCCGAGCGGCCGGCGCAATGACAGACATACTCGCCGTTTCTACCTGAGCGTTCTCAACATGCAACTGTGGGTTGAAGGTTGGAGGTTGGCCTCCACCGTGACAGCCATAGTTGGTGTCTGGCCTCCGCTGTGGGTTTTGGGGTGGCCTGATGTTGGGTCTTGGACGCCGTGTGCGTTGTAAAGGTCGGTGTCCCTCCTCCACCGCTCTCCCTCCACCTCCCCCACCCACTCCCTCGGATGTACTCTTATGAGTTTTCAGTTTTAATATAATTATCGTTTGACAAAAAAAAAAAATCATTTAGAAATCAATATAAATAAAAAATATATATGACATTTTATGTTATATGTGTACATATTATTGTTTAAAAATACAAGTGATCGACTCATCTAATCGTATATCACCACATACAAAAATTTTCATTGTTTCTTCGAATATAAAGAGTTTGCTAATTGGTTTTTCCAATTCACGAATTTGTGTCGTGATCAAGAGGCGGTTTTTGTTGAAGTTTATATGAAATAGAACCTTTTTGTTAACAACAAATCTATATATATAAAAAGGTTTGGTTATTTTTTAAATAATAATTATTTCCCTAAAATAATATATTTACTATTTCGGAAAATTGATTTAACAATTTATGGTATATATCAAATGATCACTTATGAAAACTGTGGCTCATTATTTAAGGAAATAGTAAGCCATATTTAAAGATACCATAATTACTTAAGTTATGTGAATTAATTAATATATGGTATAAAGTAGAAAAAAAAATTGGTATTGATGGTTATTTTTATAGGAAATAAATTAATCAATATATAGTATAAAGTGAGTAAATTTATTCATGATGAATGTTTTTTGGTAAGAAATTTGTTGAAAAAATAATCAATATAAGGTCTATTTTCTTTTTTTTTTCTTTTTTTTTTCTTTATTTGTAAGGCCAATATTAGTTTTTAGACGATTATCGTAATTCTCACAAAATAATATGAATAGATATTTTGATATAATGTGCGTGTATCGATTTTTTTTTTATAGAAAAAACTCTGGTCAGTTTTTTTATTTTTTTTTTATAATTAGTAGGTCTTGATTTAATTCATTCTTTGTTACAACATTTCAAATAATTTTTGTACGAAATGACTGTCTATTTTTTTTTAGCATGATAAGGAGTGTCCATTTTTATCGCATAAAAAACCTTATTCAACTACTTAAATATTTTGATTTGGATATTGATATGGGATATTATACCCACAAGGCTGAACCGGTCTGTTGACCGATCAAGGAGGTCATATTATGAGGAAGCCAAAGAAATCGAGCAATTAACTAGTCGACCAAGCAAGGCTGTCGACCAAACTATCCTTCGACCAGATACGCGATCGAGCAATTTATTCGACCTCAGCAGGTCGATTACTTCGAGGACTTAATACCACGCTGTTCGGCCTAGTCATAGGCGCGTGAAGGAAGCCTCTGACAGGATTCTAGGAGAATATTTACCCCATGTGCAGGGGGACACGTGTCGAGAAAGCAGTGGTGGATAACGATAACCACCTCTGACAGCCTACCCCATGTGCAGGGGGACACGCGTCCAAAGAGGATTGGTGCAGGCGATAGTGGCGACGGCCGCCTCTGACACACGCGTTTGGTGTGTACGGACGGACAACTAGGGCAGACAGCTCATCAAATTCGGGCAGCCCTAGGTCAGGTATCTCACCCCTATATAAAGGGGTGAGCCTTTCTTCTTCAACACGATCATTCTACTGCTTACTCTTGAGAATTGATTGAATACACACTGACTTAAGCTTTGGAGGCTCTTCACCGGAAAACCCCTCCGGTGTGAGAGTTCTTTGTAGGTGCACGACGTTCAACCGGCGAGAAGGAAGGCGATTACTCAAGTTCCAGCCGGTAGAGGAGTTTTGTGTTACCAGATATTTTAAACAAATATAAATTCATAATAATTAAAGAAATAATATAAGTTTTATCTTTATACTTATTATTCAAATAAGTTTTATATATATGATAAAATTTTACAAAATAATTATTTTATGGAATCACGTTATAGTCAAATTGATTTTCTGAATAAAAGTTTTGAGATGATATATATTTTGAAACGAATATAATGTAATTTATTATCAGTTATGTGTAACGGGCGAGTTGTATACTAATTTTAAATAGACGACATTTTTATGTAATTTTTCACAATTTAAATTATATATAATATTTTCAATAAATTAATATAGGTATGTTGTATTACATATTGATTCTATGTTTTTAAATTACAATATTATTTAATAATAATTTTTAATTTATAAACGTGAATATTTCTTACACGTGCATCGCACGGGATTCGTACTAGTTATATATAAACATAATAAGATAAAATAAAAGCGTATGCTAATTTGTATTTATTTTATTTTTTATTAAAAGAGATGAAGTATTGTTTACCACAAAATGATGCACACTGAAGCAGAAAATTAATCAATTTTGCAGAAGATATATACTCCTCAACCACCGGAGCTTTTTGTTAAAAACCGGTTGTGAATCGTATATCAGGCCGTCAATCTGCTCGACCCACTCATCGGCGAACGTCGCCCTTCCACCTCCAAACCAAGGGCATACCGACTGGTGGTGGCCCAATTCCCCGCAGGAGAAGCACCTCAGGATGCCCGTCGACCGAGAACGAACCATTGTGACGTTTGTTGCGGTAACCTGCCCTGCTAAAGAAGAAGAAGAAGCAGCTGATTTCAAACGCGAGCCCACATCGCGGCCCGTACCCACGTTGGAAGTTTGTGCCACAGTGCTGGACGGAGTTGCACGACCGAGTGTCGTGCCGACGAAGCTGTCGGTTCCTAGACGCATCCTCGGAAGAAGAGCCAATGCCGAATGTTGTGCCAAGTGTTGTTCGATTAATAAGGTGCGTTGATGAGCATCAGATGATGCCAATAAACCCCACGGAGCGGTGGCTACTTTGGAGGCCCCATAGTTTCTAATGTCGAGGCTCCGCAAGACCTAGTAACACCTTCGGATATCTGGTGCCAAATTTTCGCCCGTTTCCTTCTTTTTTTGATAATAGAGTTGGCTATATGGAGTCAGGGATGAATATACTCAACGTATCCTAGATCGGTACCCGAAGACCGCCAGTATACCGAGACACGAGCTGCTCTGTCGTCTCTCGAACATCGACCCTCGTAAGAAGATGATCAAAGTCCTCGGTATAATTGTTAACCAAACGCTGACCTTGCCGTAGATTGTGGAATTGGTTATATATCGTACGAACATAATTGAACGAAAGGAATTCATGTTTGAGATGCTTCTTAAATTTGCCACAGCCGACGATCTTCGACTTGTCCATCATGCGTTGCGCCGCCTTGAGCTATTGCCATCAAACGACGGGTCGGGTCGCAACCTGATCCACTTGTCTGTCTTCCGACCACTTGAAAATTCCGATGCGTCCAACCCGCTGGAAAATTCTAGAATTTCTACGTGAAAGTAAGATTCCCCGCGCCTATACCCAGCCATAAAATTGTCCTCCCCGCCCGGATGTCCCAAGGGGTTTAACAAATTGGAAGCGGTGTCATCATTGTCGTCACCATCCCCATCCCTCTGAAGTAGCAATCGGGCACGACGCGCCCCGTGTGCGCACCAACCGCGACCTCCATGTTTCTTCCATGCCATCTGTCGCGACCACGGTTCATGAAAACACATAAATGTACTGGGCACATTGGACATCCCAAAAGACATTACGATCCACTCAAACAATCCTTCCCGAAGTTATGTTGTCTTTCACTCATCACCTGGCCGAATACGTAGATGATGGTATCTGCTATGGAGGACAAGCTTCGTGAAAATAGTGATGCCGTGAAGCTGATCCAGTAAGTCATCGAGGCGTGGAATAGGAAAGAGATAACGGATGGTGATTTTTATTAATCGTTCGACTATCCACGCACATGCGCCACGCGCCGTCCTTCTTTGGAATGGGCAAGGCGGGGATAGCTTCCATTTTGAAGAAGAAAAGCGAGAACGAAAAAGGGAATAAATATTACTCACATAGCGATATTATTTTCTTCTCAAAACTATCAATCATTTATCGTGCAAGCCAGATATGTCAAGAAACAACATATGAAACTGATTCATCTAACTTGATGACCAGTGTGGCACAAGGCCGTATATATACAAAACGGATCCGAAAATACAAGGAAAGAAATATCCCTAAATGAGTACTAGTGATCCTCCTACCAAAAATACATGATACACCAAATAATACATTAACACCCCCCTCCCCCTTAAGTTGGAGCATGCGGATTTCGGATGCCCAACTTGCCAAGTAAAGTATCAAATTCGCGCTTGCCCAAGGCCTTTGTGAAAATGTCCACCAATTGAGAGCGAGAGGACACATGGGTGGCAGCAATGAGGCCTTGAACAAGAGCATCCCGAACAAAATGGCAATCGACCTCAATATGCTTGGTGCGCTCATGGAAAATGGGATTAGTATCAATGTGGAGTGCTGCATGACTGTCACAATGTATCTGCATGGGCTGACGATGAGCCACACCAAGACTGCGAAGTAAACCCAACAACCATTTCAACTCACACGTGAGTGTAGCCATAGCACGGTACTCGGCCTCGGGCAGAAGACCGAGCGATGGTGTGTTGCTTCTTGGTGCGCCAAGAAAGCTGAGAGGGACCAAGTTGTACAAACCATCCCGTGAGAGATCGTCGGGTAGTATGACATGTCACCCAGTCAGAGTCACACCAACCATAAACTTGTAAGTCACAGTCAGAACGAAGAAGAATACCCTGACCAGGGGTACCTTTCAATTAGAGAACCACCCGAAGGGCGACATCCCAATGGGCCAGACGAGGCTGCTGCATAAACCGAGACAAGGTATGAACCGCGTAGGACAAATCAGGCCGAGTGACCGTCAAGTAGATTAAACACCCTATGAGGCGAAGATAGCGCTCGGGGTCAGAGAACAGAGGGCCATCCGCCAAAGAAAGTTGGTGGTTTTGTTCCATAGGGAACTTAGCAAGTTTCCCACCAAGTAGTCCGGTCTCATATATGATATCCGGAGTATACTTTCGTTGACACAGAAACATGCCTGAAGCATTCTGAAAAACTTCAATACCCAGAAAATACTTCAACACACCTAAATCCTTCATATGGAAACATCGACCCAAATAATCTTTAAATGCAGCGATAACGGCCGAATCACTTCCAGAAATGATCAGGTCATCAACATAAACCAGAATATGTAAACTCAATGAGTCACGATGAAGAACAAATAGGGAGTAATCAGAATAAGACTGCTGAAAACCATACTATCGTAGAGCATAAGAAAGCTTCAAAAACCAACACCGAGGAGCTTGCTTCAGACCATAAAGAGACCGACGTAAATGACACACCTTACCAGTATCAGACGAATGAAAACCGGAAGGAAGCTTCATGTAGACTTTCTCGGTCAGATCACCATGTAAGAACGCGCTGTGCACGTCCATCTGATGAACCTCCCAACACATGGAGTTGCGACAGCGAGAAAAGTCCTCACAGTAACCATCTTGGCGACAGGTGCGAATGTCTCCTGATAGTTAATTCCTTCCACCTGCCGGTTACCCAAGACAACCAAGCGCGCCTTATAGCACTCAACAGAACCATCAGAATTATATTTGATCTTATAAATCCACTTGCAACCAATCGCGTGTTTCCCAGTAGAGAGAGAAACAATATCCCAGGTGTAGTTCGTTTCTAATGCTCGAATCTCCAGTTGCATATCCGAACGCCAGCAACTATCTCGAACGGCCTCGAAAAAGTTCTGTGGTTCAACAGCGGAAGAGACGGCTGCCAGAAATGACTGATGTGCAGGTGAAAAAGAATCACAAGAAACTAGAAACATAGGAGGTGATAGGATAAGGAGTACCAGAAAGTGATGGTGAATCGACGGAGGAGGTTGAGTGGGAGGACGAGGAACAAATAGTGTGGGAGACAAAGTCAGCAAGTCAGGAAGAAGGTCTCTTGATACAATGACCACGACCGAGCACCTCTTCTTGGGAAGGATCGCACCCCCTATTAGTAATGGCATCAGAACCCCCAGTATCAGTGGAAGACGCCGGAATAAAAACCACGACATCAGTATCATCGTCAGAGACAATAGGCCATGGAGCCACAGGTATAGAAGCAACATCAGAAATAGAGGACGTCGAATAGGGGAACTGGGATTAACAGAATTTCACATCACTGGGACACCAGAAAAGTATGGCTATCCAAATCATAAACACACCACCCTTTTTGGCCAGATGGATAGCCAACAAAAACACATCGTCGACTCCAGCTTGCAAATTTATCATCGTCCATATTCTGATTGTGCACGTAACACAGACATCCAAAAACCCGCAAATGTGCATAGTTAGAAGGTTCTCCATACAAAACTTCATAGGGAGTCTTGCCGGATAAAAGAGAAGTAGGCGTTCGATTAATCAAATACCCAGCAGCAAGTACACAATACCCCCAGAACTCAATCGGCAAATGAGCCTGGAAGCGCAATGCCCGAGCAATATTAAGAATGTGTCGATGTTTGTGCTCAGCGCGACCATTCTGTTGAGGGATTCCGACACAAGAAGTTTCATGAACAATGCCCTGTTGACGGAAATAGTCACGCATACAAGTAAATTTAGTCCCATTATCACTCCGAAGAGTTTTAACCAACACACTGAATTGCCGCTTAACAAAGGAAAAAAAATTCAGCAAAGTAGAGGACGCCGAAGATTTGTCATCCAATAAGAAAATCCAAGTACTACGAGAATAGTCATCAACAATAGTTAAGAAATATCGAGCACCACTAAATGCAGGAACTCCATAAGGCCCCCACACATCACAATGAATAAGTCTGAAAAAAGAACTGCTAACACTACGACTAAGAGGAAAACTAGCACGAGATTGTTTTGCTCGAGAGCAAACATCATATATTTTATTCGAGATCAAGGAGCGAGGATCGACAAAAGACAATTGACCAAGAACAGTAGAAGACGGATGCCCCATCCGCTAATGCCACAAGTGTTGCAAAGGCGAAGACACTCGAGTGGCGTTGGCAGCTATCGTCCCTCCTGAAAAAATAGAGTCCCCCAATTGCTCACCCGTTCCAATAACCGAGATAAATATATTATGCTGCACTGAAGACTGTCAACGAACAAGACATCATATAAAATAATACGAGAACCGAGATGGACAGTTCCAGCTTTGCACGCAGTGGTAAGCGTGCCATTAGGTAACTGCACCGATCGAGGCGTAATGCCACGGATATCAAAAAAAGTTCCAGAAAACCCGTCATATGATGCGAAGCACCACTATCGTACATCCACTCAAAAGGACTACGCTTACCGGATAAATGAGCAATGGTCCAGGCGAAAGTGACAAGATGAACAATGGACTTCTATTGGGCATCAGTTAAGATGGAAATGGCAGCCCGATCAGAGTCAGTCAATGAGGACGATGGCCCGCCATGTGCGGAACCAGGAGAACCAAGTGCACCTGCATTTCTGAAGGCGGTGTTGACATGAGCGGGACCACCACGACTGACTGCAGTTGGTCCATCACCGCGTCCACGACCGTTTCGGCCCCCAGTGTGAGCACCGACACCCCTTCCGCGACCAACGCATGTTCTCCACCAGTCGGGATAGCCGATGACTTCAAAACAAGAGGCCGCAAAGATGGCCCGTCTTTCCACAATGAAGGCACTAACGAGCGAACTTTTTTCCACTGGCTGCAATTTGATGGCCACCAAAAACCACGCTACCACCTGCCTGTGTGTTGGCAACAGGTCGGGTACCATGAAAAGAAGTAGGTGCGGTGCCCAGTACGCCTGTTGGTGTCGTACGGACCGCAAAGTCGGCAATATCCATAGGGTTTGAGTCCTGTAGAGCTGTTCGCATCCTCTTCTCGCGCACCATAGTTGCATATGCCCGATTGAGAGTCGACAACGGGTCAAGAGCTAATATGAGAACGTGGGGTTTGATACAAGGTACCGTCCAAACCCATCAAGGATTGATGCAGTTTCTCAACTTCACGTCTACTGTCCCACTTTGATTGGAGATCACACTCACATTTGCCGCAGCTACACACCGGGGCCTTATCATATTCTGACAAATCATCCCACAGTTTCGTTAAACGTCCAATCGTCCATAATATTGTTCGATTGAACCGCCTTTTTGTTTGCATTTGGAAATATCAGACTTTAATTGTTGAATGCGAGGGCCATTAGCAGTTGTAAATCGCTCAGCCAGAGATAACCATAAATCCGAGCATAATCCGGTTCAGTCATTGTAGACCGTACCTGGGGTCGATGCTATTCATGATCCAAGAAACCAAGAGAGAATTATTGGCGATCCAATCATCAAAAAGGTCATCATTGTTGGCCGGTTGGGGAAGAGAACCATCGAGAAACCTGAACTTTTTGCGTGCTCGTAACGATGTGCGCAGACTACGAGACCATTCGTCGTAGTTTGTGTCACCTTTAATTTGATATGAGTGATCTGAAGACCAGGATTATCAGAAGAAGTAATATTATAGGGAGAAATAGTTTTGCGAAGAATAATTGCATCTGAAGAAGAAGCCATGTCCTAGTTGGTCTAGATGTTTAAGTGGAGAGAAGAAGGAAAATAAAATTTGTGGGAAGAAAAAAAAATTATAAAGGCCTGGAGATGCGTGTTAAATTGAGATTTTTTTTTTTTTGTGTATGGACGAAGAGAAATTAAGAGAAAATGATTTTCTATGATACCATGTCAAGAAACAACATATGAAACAGATTCATCTAACTTGATGACCAGTGTGGCACAAGGGCCGTATATATATACAAAACGGATCCGAAAATACAAGAAATGAAATATCCCTAAATGAGTACTAATGATCCTCTTACCAAAAATACATGATAAACCAAATAATACATTAACAAGATAAATAAGAAAAAGAGTCATGCAACTTCTAAAATCCGATCGTCTAAAAAACAAAAATAAAGGAAATAATAATAATAATAATAATAATAATAATAATAATAATAATAATAATAATAATAATAATAATAATAATAATAAAGGCATAAATAACTTAAACTAGAGAAGCCAATCGATCATGTTGATCCAAGAATGCGAGGCAATCTCGTCACCGTCACCTTTTGAATGCTTTTGTTTGCAATGTTTGATCGATCTTCTTTTGTGCTTCTTGAAGGTCCTTGAAATGTGTTGATTCTGCCATTGATCAACATCGCGGCTCTGTGGTTCCAATTGTTACAATCTCGCTGTAACCAAATGATTTTTGGATAATTTTTGTGACTTTCTAAATTATATGAGAGTGTGTGTAACAGAATAGATGCTCATAACTAGGCATGACCAGGTGTCGGGTCTGGGCTCGGCCCGGCCCGCCGGGTCGACGGACCTCATTTGTTG
Source organism: Striga hermonthica (assembly GCA_902706635.1). Lineage (NCBI taxonomy): Eukaryota > Viridiplantae > Streptophyta > Magnoliopsida > Lamiales > Orobanchaceae > Striga > Striga hermonthica. The sequence goes on from CACSLK010020742.1 coordinate 1,251,785, forward strand.
GGCCCATAACCGGCCCGGCAATTCCTATGGGTTGGTTCATTTGAACCGGCCCGACCCGACGGTTCGTCGAACCGCCGGGTTAAAAAAAAATAAAAAAACAATTATGACCCGTCGAAAAATTCGGAACCGACTCGGAACCGGTCCCGGCCCTGCGGGTAAAAAAAAAAGGAGAACCGAGACCGGACCGCTTGGACACGGTCCGGTTCATAGGCCCGCGCGATTCCGGGCCGGTGTCGGTTCGGTCCGGTCCGGGCCGACCCGTGGCCATGTCTACTCATAGCATGCTTTCCTTCATTACGTATCAGTACCATAAATAAGGCCCAATAGCTAACAACAATTACTAACCCAATAACTACATAATGAAATATTGTTAAGCCCAACAAGTACCCAACCCACATAATAATTTCATTCATTTTCGCATCCCGTCTCAGCTTTTCTGATGTCTTCTTATTGAACTCATGTTTGTAACACATGTTCAACATCGTTACAATGGACATTGTAGGCTCATTTGAACATTTAAATTTAAGCAATATTAAATCTTGAGTATCGTGCATTATTGTTTTTAAAAAACACTATTTAAAACAGGTTATTAAGAGAATTTTTTGTGACTCGTAAAAATGTATGATTTGGCCCCAATATTTTCAATTTCTCTAAACAAAGATTGTACGGAAATCTAAAAATCTATTTCGTGATCTCAATTTTGCGTAACAACTACGTAGGGGTGAGTACGCGTCGATACGGTTCGGAGATTGACAAATCTCTGGAAACGTACAGATATTTGGAGATCTCCAGAACCGTACCAATAAATCAGTTCGGTTCGGAGACTTTTAATTTTTCGGTTTGGTTTGGTTCGGATATTCGTAGAATTCTAAGTATTTTTAAAAGTTTTTTTTTTTTGAATGACCACCTAGTTATATTTTAATTTTTATATATTTTTTTTTTTTATTCCAACATTCATCAATACTTCATCATACTAATTTTTATAAATCAAAATCAGAAGTAACTCTAATTTTTAGTTATGACTAAATTTGTGCAACTAACATTGAAAATTTAAAAGTCAGACAAGA
>CACSLK010020742.1:1253593-1268727 GCA_902706635.1 Striga hermonthica
ATATATATTGTTAAGAAGGAATCAATGATGATGTATTAAAATTAAATATGGGATTAATATGCTAATCACTTTTATGTGGTTCCAATTAGTGGAGGCATCCCACTTTTTTTTAAAAAATAAATAAATAAATAAAATTGTGTTATGAGGTAGATAGTGGAAATTTTAAATTAAAAAAAAAATCCATAATTTTTTTTTTTTTCAACCTAACAAAATGGCCCTCACATGGTGGTACCATTATTCATTATTATCTTTCTTACTACCAAAGTTAAAAGTGGGTATTATTTTAAATACATTAAATTGGAAATTATGTTAAAAAGACAAAAAACAAAATTATCATCTAATAGCTTTTTTCTAGCCAGATCACATCTTCCATTATGCTGTAATTCTAAAAGACTTTTTTTAAAAGAAAAAAAAAGGAAAATAAATATTCTTAGGACAAGTATAATAAAAGTATTTATATTTTAATAAAAAAAATTATACACTAGTGGTATCCTTGAGTAAAATATAAGTGCAATAATGTCCTATTATTGTGTATTCTAATGTGAGTTTCATTTCTATGTTAAGCTTCTTGAATATTATATATGTATGAATATTATGGTGGAACTCAACTTTTTGTGATTAATAGTTATATTTATGTTTCCACCAATTTTTTTGTGATTAGCAGTTATATTTATGTTAAGAGTAATCATTATAATCTTCATATCTTTATTATGAACCCCAAAAAAAAAAAAAAAAAATACCATGCGAAAATAAAGCCGATCAGAGCACCTATAATGCATTGGGTCCAATTTTACATATGTGATATATAAATTGATTTAAGTCTTGAATGACATGGACGAACTCAAGTAAATAAAACCCAAAACCTATTTAGTGCAAAAACAAAATATTATGTCTAGAATATTTGTCAACCAATAAAAATATTCTAATGTGTTTACCAATGTTTTAAATACCGTACCGTACCGGCCAGTATTACCGGTAGTACCGAATACCGGTGGTCCGACCAGTAGGTTACACTTTAAATGCTGTTTTTGCCAAAATACTAGTTTATATCGGTTTCATACCGAGAAATATCGGTTTTACGGCAAATACCAGCAAACATATCGGTTTATGCCAATTTTTTAAAAATATTTTTTAAATATATTTTCATTAATTTATTTATATAAACTGAAAGTTCTACACTTAATTTTAATATGTTTATATTGTTATTAGATGCTAATTAATTTTAGTATTAATTAAAGTTAGTTTTGTATATTATTCTATTATAATAACATAATTTAATATTTATTAAAATCAGTAAAATATACAATAAAACCGGTCGAACAGCATACAGTTGGCTCGTTCGGTATGATTACCGGTACGGTATTTAAAACAATGGTGTTTACCATATTTAAAAAAAATTAAATTAGGAATAAATGCTGACTGTTCAGGTTTGTACTTGGGTCTGGTCCAACATAGACCCAAGAGTAGACTTTTTAATTTTTCGCCACATAAGATATAGACCATGTCCACTTTTAATTGGAAGACATTTTTTATAGACTAATCAAACACTTATTAATCTACCTAAACTATCTTCTGATTTTCTAAATCATTATAAGCTAATAATTAATTTGCAATAATGAGAACTCAGCCGTCCAAACAAAACGAATATAACAATCCATCATACGTAAGAATTATTTTTTTTTAATTATTTATTATTTATTAACGTACTTCAAGGAAAACAAAAGTGATTCAGATATTAAAAGTGATAATAATTGTTTGTATTTGTGGGAAAGATTGCATAAAACCATGATGTTATCTGTTTTAAAACAATGTTATATATATAAAACACCGAAATTTATTAATTTCAATAAAACAATGTTTCAATATATATAATATTGACTTTGATTTTGTATATCTGGAAAATATTAAAATACAAATTAAAGTTGGACTATTTTGTTAAAATTGGATCATATTTGAAAGATTTTAAGTAGGATCTGTTATTTCTAGTTATTTGTAATTATTACTTCATCATGTTAGGTAGACCGGGGTTCTTTTTTTTTTTGCCCAAATATATGGTCACATGTTGATTTGATTGTGGTCACTAGTCTGACAAAGTTATGTTGCATTTTTTCTGATTCACCAAATCAAAATTTGCGCAACCTAGACATGGCCACGGGTCGGCCCGACCCGTGGCCCGGCCCGCAAACCAGCACCGAACCGGCACCGGCACCGGCTCAGAATTGCGTGGGCCTATGAACCGGCCCGTGTCCAAGCGGTCCGGTCTCGATACCCGCCGGGCCGGGATCGGTTCCGAGCCGATTCTGAATTTTCGACGGGTCATAGTTGTTTTTTTATTTATTTGTTTTTTTTTTTCATTTTCTTTAACCCAGCTATTCGACGAACCGTCGGGTCGGGCCGGTTCAAAAGAACCGGCCCATAGGAATTGTCGGGCCAATTACAGGCCCCACAAATGAGGCCCTCGACCCGGCGGGTCGGGCCAGGCCCGACCCGTGCCCGGCACCTGTCCATGCCTAACGCAACCCAATCTTTCAGAATCTCCTCTACTTGAGAATTTTCGGATATTATAGACTCTGTAGTCATTTAATCCATCAATCCGGTAGTAGTGAATTATTTTAAAAAGGGCCAAAACAACTACACAATGTAACAAATAAAACAAACTAACTATAAATTAAAGCTACCGTCGAGTTTCACCTAATACTACTACCAATAGTCTACCACCACAAGAGCTAGCAGGTAAAAGACAGTCGCACAACGAATAACGCTATCACGGTCTAAATATATAGATCTAGAAACTTCAAAAAACCAAATTGACTAATGGCTAACCAAAACCGATCAAACTTTCGAAGGTAGGTGTAACGATGAATTTTATGATAAGAATAAAACTTTTGTACAACTTGATTTTATTTTTATCAGACGATATTGCGGGTATAATCTCTGTATGAAACCCTCCGGTTCTTCTCTCTCGTGAACGTGGATTTGATCGTAAAATTGGATTCGGCAGTTGGATCTCCTTCGTGTTTGATCTTGAATTTCTCTAACATTAATTTGGAGGTCGAATGACTTATTCTCCTATTAAATGGTGGGACTTGATTTGATCTTGATGACTTCTTGACGGTCTTTCTTCTTTGATATTTCTTGGATACGACCTTGAACTTGAACCTCCATCTTCAATTTGAGTGTCTTGGATCTTCAAGAATGCTTTTGGATCTCCGATCTTCAAGAACAAATTTGGATCTTCAAAAGAATTATTGAGAGCTCTTATATTTAAGACTTTGATTTATGAGGAGTGATTTGTGGTTTTGAAGAGAATCCTATTTATAGGTGTAGAACAAAGATTCTTAGAGAAAAAGAAATCAATTTGATTGGTCTTTCATGGTTTGTTATAATCTCTTTCGTTATCTTAAGATTTTTTCTTATCCTACGATTTGACTTGGTGGACAAAAAATAATCATAATATCAATTAAATATCCAATTTATCGTAGATTTATATTCAAAAGTAAATAAAAATATAAATTAATAAAATATTATAATTTCGAGGTCTACAAATGCCCCATTGAAACTTGTTAATTGACAAAATGTCTTGGTAGTGAATGAGTCTCAAAATTTTGAATTTAGTTGGGACAACCAGATGGTTTAAACTCTTATCTAGGAGTTCTTCAACTTGAATTTGTAGATAGTTTAAACTTGTATCAAAGAGTTCTTCATTTGAGTTAATTTGTAGATAGTTTAAACTCGTATTAAGGAGTCTTGATTTGACTTGATTTATAGATAGTTTATACTATATCAAGGAGTTCTGAATTTATTTTGCAGATATTTTATATCCATATCAATGATTCTTAATTTGATTTGACAGATAGTTTACACCCGTACTAAAGAGTTCTTGATATTTTTCAGATAGTTTATACTCGTACCAAAGAGTTCTTGATATTTGTCTTGTAGACATTTGATTATCATTTCAAGGAGATCTTGAATTGACTTGTAGACAATATCTTCTCGGGTCAATGAGCTTCAAATTTGACTTGTAGATCGTTTATTCTCGTGTCAAGGAGAGATCATAATTTTGTTGACATTTTTTTTCGTATCAAGGAGCTTTAAAATTTGTAGATAGTTTAGGCTCATATCAATGATCATTATAGATATCTTATGCACATATTAAGGAGCATTTGAAATTGAGAATTTGGATATTTGCTCATATTGATGAGCTCTATAGATAATTTAGGCTCATATCAAGAAGCATTGTAAATAGTTTAGGCTCGTATCAATGAGCATTGTAGATAGTTTAGGATCATATTAAGGAACATTGTAGATAGTTTAGACTCGTATCAAGGAGCATTTGAAATTTTAGATAGTTTAGGCTCATATCAAGGATAATTGTGGGTAGTTTGAACTTATAAAAGTTTTGTAGATAGTTCAAAAATTTGTAACGATAAATTTTAGTTGAAGTCCCACTAGTCATTATGAATTTGTAACAATCCATTTTACTTCGATTCCCACTGGGCATACCAAACTTATAACGATGAATTTTACTTTGAGTCCCACTGGACATGCCAACTTTGTAACAATGAATTTATGATAAGCGTAAAACTTTTGTACAACTTGATTTTATTTTGATCAAACGATATTGTGATTACAATCTCTATATGGAACCCTCTGATTCTTCTCTTTCGTGAACTTGGATTTGATCATCAAATTGGATTTGACAGTTGGATCTCCTTCGAGCTTAGTATTAAATTTCTCTAATATTTATTTCGAGGCCGAATGACTTATTCTCGTATTAAATGTTAGGTCTTGATTTGACCTTGATGACTTCTTGACGGTCTTTCTTATTTGATATTTATTGTAGACGAACTTGGACTTGAACGTCAATCTTCAACTTGAATGTCTTGGATCTTCAAGTATACATTTGGATCTTCAAAAGAATTATTGAGAGTTCTTGAATGTAAGACTTTGATTTCTGAGGTGAGATTTATGGCTTTGATAAGAGTCCTATGTTGGGATCTATGAGGATCTCGTTATGTACAAATCACGAATTCATTAGCAAATGTAAACCTATACGCAGCGAATCTAAAGGTTTGACGTAGAAAACTTACGGCTTAAAATTTTGGCGATTTGGCTGATCTTCCGAATGGTCGTACACAACACACAAACTGGATTAGATCACGAACAAAACGTCGGGCTCACAATCGGATAACGTGTGTCGGACGTCGGGCTTGCGGGAGCTGCTCATGGAGGAGCGTGGGGCGCGGAGATCGCGTCACGGGGCTGCCGACAGGCGCATGCTGCTCGCGGTTGTTGCGTCGCGGGGCTCGGCGGTCCTCTGGTTGCTTCGCGGCGGTCCTCTGGTTGCTTCGCGGCGTCGGGTGGTCGGTGGGTTTGGCTCGTCGGACTCGTCAGCTTATGTAGAAGACTATCGGATCTCGAACACCTATGGATCTTCTACTGTATATCTCAAACACCCTCTTCAACTTGTACCGGTGGAACAACAAGAAGAAGATAAAGCTCGAATGAGAACTGAGAGAGAGGATGGGGCGCACGATTGGGGCGTGTAACATGCCAATCTCTTCTCTTCCCATGAGCTTAATGATGTATATATAGAGCTACAGTAGTGACCCTTATGAGATTAGGAATAGGACTCCTTAATGAATTAAAATACTTGTGGGTGTGGGTCATCCCACTTATTCTAATTAGTTAAAATATATTAAATGGACCACCAACATAATATTATTGCACTCCATTTTCCTAGCCCAATTTATGATTGAGACTCCAATAATAATTACTCAATTTATCTCCTTATGTTTAAGATATAATGTCCATTAATTACTTCGATTACTGACAATCAAGAATTAATTAATTTATATTATTGCACTGAAGCTAGCGCTCGTTAATCACATTATTACTATGCAAAAATTTAATCCACCTGCATTAGCATAATAATCCTTCATGAACTCACTCTGGGGGCGTCATCAAAATAAACGTACATGGTGACCGTAAATATCCTAACAACACATCATATATGTAGCAATATTATCCAAGACAGAGGCTCTATTGGTCCAGTTCACTAAATCTCACCCATATGAATCAAAGTAATAAATACTACACATATATGTCTGTTTAATATCTTACGGGTTAAGAGCACGCAGTGATTAACCGAAACCTACTTCGTTTATGATGATCAATGTAAAACGAACTGCTCCTCTCTGGGATCCTGTTCAATACATAAATATACTAGTGCAACTAATCAGTCAAGACAAACTGTACAGTTGACACTACAACCGTTCCGATGAGGTGTTCATGTCCATCTAGGTTGTGAACCATTAATTAAACTGATAGTATGATTTTCGGTTCATCCGATGACGACCCGCACTATCTAATGCAAAACAACAGAACGTAGAACTTGTTTAATCTAACATGTTTCTCATTCATAAAGGGTAAAAGTGTAATATTATCCAAAGCCAAGCTTTTAGTATATAACACTAACATCCTATTTATAGTGTATGATAGATAGTCTTGGGAAAATAGAAATCAATTTGATTGATCCTTCATTACTTAATATAATCTTTTTATTTATCCTAAGATTTGATTTGGTGGGCAAAACATATTTATTTTGACTTGGTGGTAGAACCTGTCGAATGAGGAAGTACTTACGACCATCCTAGACCAGAAGGTACATTAGTTGAAGAACCGAGAGGTAGTTCTTGGCAAAGTTTAGAGGAGTCGCCCTGTCTGGGGTGATGTCATTTGAGAAAGAGAGGACGAGCTTCATTTGAAGTATCCGAGTTTTGTTTGTCTAAGCTTTGGAAAGTTGTGCGTGTTCATAATTCTGCAAAAATCATGTACAGCTGCAAAGATAAGTTTAACTCTTTAGGGAAGAAAAGGGTGGAATAGAGACTTGATAGAATAGAAAATTTGAAAGAATCTTCTCCACCTAGCTTATAAAGAGGAAGAATTGGTTGGAAGCAGAAATCTATAGTTGTTTGGTTAAAGGAAATAGATAAAAACACTAAATACTTCCATGCTAGTTTGAAATAGAGAAGAAAGGTAAATTGCCTTGAAAATCTTGTAAAGTCTAATAGTATAAGGTGTGAAAATAACCAGGAGATATTCAATGAATTAATGCATTATTTTGAGACTTTGTTCAAGACTTCCAACCCTTTAGTGAAGAATTTTAGGTTAAAAATGAAGTCCACTTACAATAACCACTGATATGAATAATTTTTAACTAGAGAGGCGGGAGAGGAGGAGATAAAGAAGGCCTAATGGAGATGGATCATGATAAATCCCCTGGTGTTGATGGCATGAATATTTTTTTCTTTCAAGATTCTTGGAATACCATTAAGAATCATTTTTGTTATGATCAGAATTTCATTATAAGGGGAGAATTCCTAAAGGCATCAATCATATTGTTTTTGCTTCTGCGAAGAAAAACCCTTTGAGAGTTTCTGATTATAAACTTATAGTTGGTGTACAGTTGCGCATAAAATTAATGCTAAAATTCGGTTGCTAGATTGAAGTCTGTTTAATAGGAAGTGTTTGTTTAGCATGGGTTTTTATTGTCGCGGAGGACATTTATGTCTTGTTACATTCCTTTGATTCGTATATCTTTGTTTCCGACATTAATGCTTGTTGGAAGCTCTCTGTGTGTCAAAAGAGTTGTGGAAGGGGAATGCATACTCATTTTGGCTACTCTCTCCTGTTTGTTGTTGTTGGAGTTGATACATTTCGTAACCAGTTGGTTATTCGATTACACACTATTTGAGTTTAAAATTTTTATCTATTATGTTGTCGTTAGAAAAAAAAAAATCAAATTACCCACCGATAAGAGCATTTACAAGCAAGGGTAATTATATCTTGGAATATGCAAAATTAAACCCTGCAAGATTTTAGTACCTAAAACTATGAAGAGCAAACAAGGTTATTTAATTCATTATATGTCTTCAAATATGTAAAATTTAATCTTAGATGGATTTACAAGTTGCTTTGTGTATATTAATTTAGCTAGACTCATTGATTAAACAGGTGACTTAATGACACATCCCAAAGTTGGTGGATTTGAGTAATGGTACAAGTTTTTGGTGTGTTTGCTTCATGACTGACATTTTCCATAATAGGAAGCACATGAAAGTGTGAATTATTATGTTTAATATCATCAATTTGGTGTTGAAGCCACTTTTTCCCCCATCATATAAAAAGCTGTCACTTTTCATGCTATTAATTTCAGACAAAACATTATAATTCTTATAGTATTATTTTCTTTCTTTCCCTTTTTAGAAAGGATCTAAGCATCATGACCTCACTATGAGTTGTCATGAAGAATATATACCTCTTTTATATATGTAGTTTCTTTTAATTTGTTTAAAGGTCCTAAAAGAGATATAATTCTTGGATGCAATTAAATTAGAAATTATGAAAAAAAAAAAAACAAATTTGCAAATATATATATGTATTGGGTGAGAATTGAGTTATATACTTATAGTTAAATAAAAAAAAAACAAATATTTGAGTAGTTTTAGTTTAAGTTTTGGCACGAACTTATATAGTAATGGGAGATTCTACGGTCCCGTTACGGAAACACTCCGTCGGTGTTTGTAATCGTTAGATCAACTATCTACGACGATTACAAATCTCGACGGAATTGTTCAGTGACAGAACTGTAATATTTTCCTATAGTAATGTCAATTTTCCTAGAGTGTATTATTGTAATATTTAACAATCAAACATTTATTATGAAGAAAAATAGACTTTCAAAATGTTGTCACTAATTTCAAAAACATTATCCCCGATAATGTGTATTTTTTCTTCTTTATGTATACCACACATTACACGTTCACTATATTTAATTTAACAAGGTTTTGAATAAGTACTCCATTTAAATTTGAAAATTATACAAATTTGGGAATTAACCCGTTACCTCTGACTTTTCTAATAAAGAATTTCTCCTATAACAAGCTAGGCAAAGTCACGTAGCCCTATTAGCTGAAAATTAATACTATTATTAGTCTTCTTTTTTTTTTTTTTAATTTTAGATGAGCATTATTTCTTGGAAACTTCCTCCGTACTAATTCACATTAAATTACACTATATTTATGTGGAATATGTAGAAGACGAGTTTTGAGATATTGTGAATCACTTATGTCATCTCCAACCGAAAAAAACTCATTCTTAGAGCATCTTTAGTAACAAAACCCCATAAACCTACATAAACCTCACTTTTACACTTTCCAATATGCCACATCATCAAAAACTTCATCCTTACTCCTACACCCATAAACCTCCAATAACAATAAACCCCATAAACCTCATTTTTAATGGGTCCCGCATGTTTTCCACTTACTTTTAATTAATATTATACTCATATATTTTTATTTATATTTTAAAATTATAACTCATACTTTAAATATAAATATTATATATATTTATCAAAAATACATATAAAAAATATATAGTTACATATAATTATATTTTATTATTTATAATTATGTAGTGTTAGGTGCATACGAATGTAAATTTTATTTATAAAAATTACTAAACATAAAATTTACATAATATTGAAAATTAAATTTTGAGTATAATTCTTATTTCTATATATATATATATATTGTCACAATATTAAAATTCATTAAAAAATATATAAAAAAAACCATATCAAAACTACCATGCCTTGAATAAAAAAAAATGATAATAAAAAAAATATATATATATATATACAAAGTTGCATCCAGGCGTGATTGGAATAAAAAAAATAAAAAAAAATGATAAAAAGGGCCCACAAATGAGGTTTAGGGGAGGTTTGAAAATGAAAACCGGTGGTACAAACACAAACCTTAAACCTTGCCCATATAGTAACAAAAGTTGAGGAGGGAGTTTATAAACCTCATGAAAACCTCCCACTAAAGATGCTCTTAAACTCATTTTGCAGTAACTATCACATTTTGCAGTAATTCATCTCTAACCGAAAAATTCATTCTCACACCCAAAAGAATATTTTTGGAATATTCTCGTTTACATCAACTTTCACAACTTTTCAATATTACCCACATATTTTACAACTTTACAAAATAAACCACACTATTATTTTAAATTCAATTTGGACTTTATGTAATAAAATTAATTATAAAATTATAATCATCTGCATAATAAAATCGGAGAAATAAATATTCATTAAGAAAAATAAAATTTAAAAATTGCAACACACAAGATAAAATTAAAATTACGTCGCACAAAACGAATATTTAAAAATTACAACAGACAAGATAAAATTAAAAATTACAATGGACAAGATGAAAAATTAAAAATTACAACACACAAATATATATTTTTTATACTATCTAATTTGTATAAAATTGTTTTTTTCTAGTAATTTACATTATTATTGTGAAAATATAAAATTAATATGTATATTTACTCTATTATAAACAAATATATAGTAAACACTTGGGTTTGCACAAATGCTTCAAAAATATTTTTACAGTTATTGGATTCGGATTAAACTTGTTGTCAAATATGCATAATCTATAAATGATTAGTAATATTATACTTTAATTGTTATCTTCTTAAGTTTTAATAAAGACAAAACAAATATAAATAAATTAGTATATAAATAACCCTACAAAACAAATAGGATCAAGTTGTAATTAAGTAAAAGATTTGCATTTTGGTACAATAAAACGCAAATTTGGTGTAGAAGAAGAGAGAGAGACAAGAAAGAAAAATGCTACATGTACATAATAAATGTACATAAAGATGTACATAACACTCATATGGAGTGGGGTCCACTTGATTTTTTAATTTTAGTGGGTCCGACTCAATGTGAGTGTTATGTACACCTCTATGTACAATATTATGTACCTATAGCATTACTCGACAAGAAAACCCATTTATGTACACATCGGTGATGTTAATATGTTCACAAAAATACATCACCAATGTATGTATGCCACATAATCGGTGGACATATTAACACGTGCCCACCGAAAACATTACTCTATTTATACAAGACAGCTGGAGCAAATGACATCATCAGGAACTAATGACTCATGCTGCCCCGTATTATCCGCCCTAATTGCATATGACTATGAAATAAATTAATATTTTTTGTTCGACTAATTTAAGAATTTTCATTAAACTTTGCTAAAGCAAGTCAACAAGAACAAAACCAGTACAAAAGGGAATATGACAATATCTGAATAAGACAAAATAAAGGTCAACCTATACGAAAACAATTAAGTGTACATTATTCATCAACAATATCCCACAAGAAGATTTGTGATTAGATCCAAGAATTTATTTAATCTAATCCAATTGGAGCTTAATTAGTCCTAATTGAGAATTTAATTAATTTTTCATGATTAAGAAGAAATTTCATTTCAAATGTTAGATCTTTGATTTCACAATTGGGATTTCATTTTTTATTTTTTATTTTTTATTTTTTCTCATCTCAAACAAATAATTGTCGATGGTAAAAAATTTAATAAAATATTTCAATATTATAAAAAAAATATTGAATTATAATAAAATATCAAAATTAAATATATTCCAATAGTAATTCATATGAAGATTTCAAATATCAATCCAGAATGCTTCAATAAAAGACAAAGATTTTGATTTAAATAATTTTTTTTTCCCGTTTCTGATGATCAAAGATATGTGAAGCCTATTCTATATAAAAAATGAAATTAATGCTGTCACGGCCCCTACTACAATTAGGTCACACAATTACTGTTAAAATATTTATATAGTATAATATAATTAATTAATAACTAAATATAATAGATCTTAAGTTTATGACAGTTACATAATTGTAATTGTTAGCCATGTTACGGATTTAATGATTGAATATAACAAATCTTAAGTTTAATTTCCAAGCTAAAATTTACTATGTTTTTTAAGCACTGATATAATAAATATGTCGAGCGGCTGGCTCCAGCCATCTCTTTTGAGTTCGGTAAGGCCGAAGTTAGGTTCTTCTTTTCCCTATTTTCTTGTTCTTCCATGGTGCTTGGAAGTCGGATTGGGTTGGTGCTGCGAGCTGTGGGTGGTGTGTGGTGCTTGCAGTCCTTGGTTGTTATGTGGGAAGAGGATGAGTTGGCCTCCTATTGCTGGTCCGAGGTCGTTCGCTCGGGCGGAGAATTTCGCCGTCTGGTGTGGTTTCATTTAGTCGAGTTAGCCGCGTCTGGAGTTGTTGGAGCTTTATTAGGGCTGGGTTCCTATCTGTGTAGCCGGTTGTCCTTGGGTGCTGTGTTCGTGGATTCGCAGTTGGTTGCCGGTTGGGGGAAGAGTTTATTCTAGTATTGTGTGTTTATTTTATTTTCGTGTTGTTTTGGGTGTGATGGTGTGCTGTTTTATTCTTCTTTTTAGAAGTGTGATTCTTCTTTGTGGAAGTGTGATTCTCTTTTGTGGGATTGTTTAGTTTAGTTTAATGTGTGGTGTAGTAGGTGAGTTAATTTAGCTATTTCTAGGGTTCACTTATGGGTGTATTCCTCTTGCTAGATTCGGCTCGAGTGATGCTTGACTTATTCTGGCAGATGTCTAGTTGTATCTTTGTATTTTTAACTTTTTGTTATAAAATCTATCGTTAATTTCGATAAAAAAAAAAATCACTATATATAGTAACTAATTAAGATTCTTTTTTTCAGATAAAACTGTAATAAAAATAACATTGTCAACTTATTACAATCCTGCAATATAAGAATCATTAATTGTGCAAATTATAACCCTCATGATCAATAGATTCATAGTACAAACTAATTAACTATACTTAATTACGAGATAATCTAACTATAATGAATCTTGTTAATGCATTATTTATCATTCTAATACAAATCTCTATAGGTTTTGACCCAACTACAAAGAAGAAGAAGAAAAAAAAAATAATAAAACGGAAAAAATTCAAGGATCAAGATAACTTAAAATTAATATGGTTAATTTGAAAATAATAATATAATAATTATCATAATAAGTCAACATTATTTTATATATGTCGCATCTTGTCACAATTTTTTTTTTTCAAATAAAAATTAATCATGTGTCTGAAAATGTAGCATTAATATATTACTTATTTCTGAAAAAAAAAAAATATTATACTTATTTGTGAATCACATTCACATGGGGAAAGCTACAAAAAGGGTACGGGTCTGGTATTTTCTAATTTTACTGTAGTTAAATTCGTTATTATTTGCAGTTTTACCAATGGTATTGTATTGTATATCTCTTATTTTCAAATCAAAGATCTATATGTATATAACCAATAGGAGTTGACTCAAGTGGTAAGTAGTTTGATGTCGCTTAAGCAAAGTATCGGGTTCGAGCCCTTGTGAATGCAGAAAATCGTTGTTGGGAGACACACCCACAATTGCCAGGTGTGCGACCCGGGTCGACCAACCGATTAGTGGGGGTAACGCTCCGGATATCGTGGCTGGCTACCAAAAAAATCTACATATATATATATATGTATATATATATATATATATTTTAAATTAATTTACCTTTATTTTTTATTTGAATTTATGTATTTTATATGTGTTGTGAATCTTATAAGAATCTTACGTCTTTACTACCAAGTGGCAACTTTTGTTAAATGTCGGTTTGATTTAATTGATTTTTTGATTCCTTAAAGGACATTTTTTACCGTGCCCTTCAGAAAAAATAATAACTACTTTGATCCCAGATAAAGTTGCAGGTCAGTCAAATCACGTGTGTGGCCTCCTCGTACGATATATTATAGAATTAGATTACAGTAAAATTTGAAAATCTCAAAGTTATTTAAAGTGGTCCCTTTATGTACACACAATATAGAATATATAAATATTATGGATTGATATATTTTGCTTTGTTTTTATAGTGTAACATTTTTTAAAAAAAAAATTAAAAAGGTAGGTTCCATTGAAAATTTTTTGGTTGGCTAGTGAGATAATTATTAAATTAGTGAAAAGAATGATAAATTTTAATATAAAATGATATGATATAAATAATACTAATTAACTACGATGTAGTAGAAAAAAATATTAAAACTATAATTGATAGTTATAATTATGTGTGTGGAGGAACAATAAATTTAATAGATAAATATAAGATACTAGTTGAGTTATGATTTAAATTAGATTTACAAGTGTGTGTGAAAAAAATAAAATAAAATTGTGATGAACATGAGTATCTCCAACCAAAACACAATCGCAAAGTCAAACTAAAGAAGACAACATCTTGTGCATAGTTCTGTCAACCGATATCAAATGGAAATTCCGTCTTCTCATTTTTGTTGTCGCCAAACATAATTTACAATCTTTCGGTATATAATGCCAAAGTATCTCAAACTTACAAGATTGCCCTACATGTTTGAAGAATAATGTTATTATTTGAACGATTTCCGAATAATGGTATTATCTGGACGATTTAAGTGTGACCAACATCGACAACTAATGTGTCTTCGTCGTCGTGACCAACATTGCCTGACACTCGTGGTTTAACTCGGCCTCACGGCATAAGTCGTCTTCAAAAACATTATATAGGTGATGTCCTAGATTAATATTTTTTCTTACATTTTTAATTAAATTAATGAATAATTTTATCATATTTACTTTAACATTATTATATATAGTTGTAGCAATAATCATTATTACAACTATTGACCTTAGTTATTTTAAAACCATAATAACTCTTACACAATTGTGTTTAGTATTACAACGGGAACCTATGAACTGACTGAAGTGTTCAGTTCGTACAAAAGAACTAAAACAAAAAATGAAATTACAATTTGAACGCGGAGAGATTTGAGCCGAGGCGATTGAAATCTATCCGCAAGACAAATACGCCCCGTGTAGTGCTGACGGGTCAGTGCGTAATGTCCCCAAAGATACAACGGCTTTAACACTCGGAAGCTGTAGCACACCAGCCTTCAGAGTCCAGTCGAACAAGAATGAAGTCGAGAACCGAGAACTATGATATGATGCGTGAGGCTTTTGAGAGTATCAAATGTATGCATGTATGCAGACTCTAGTGCTCAATCCTCACAAGACTTTATTTAATCAGAAAAGGTAGCTTGTGACTTTGACCTTTTCTTAGTAAACATCATCGGATGTACTGGCAGCTTAGTGGACATAGTGCCTTGAACTATTCCTCCATAGTGTACACCAAGACAATGA
>CACSLK010020742.1:1294265-1304344 GCA_902706635.1 Striga hermonthica
AAGTTACTTTGAATTTCATTGAATTTGTTGAATAATCAAACTAATTTTGAAAAAAGTTTGATTGAGTTAGGTTGGAGTATTATTCGCATGATAGTTGGGCAATGTGATGCCCCCCACTTGATTAAGTTTTCGTATAAACACGTTCTTCATTATCTACAAATGAAGTACATAAAAAATAGTCAAAGAAAGAAACAAATTTTAATTAAATAAGAGTTTAGCAACCAACTTACCAACATAACCACGTAACCAATTTCGAATGCAAATAAGGGCTATGACTTTTTCAGGAATGATAACTTTTATTTTTGGTGAGCACAGCACCAATAAAAAATGCCGACTTCGATGCATCGACAGTGATGAGGATGTGCAACTCATTACATGCCATCAGTGCAAGTGTCAGAAATCAATTCTATAATTTTTTTTCAATACCTAAAGTATTCAAATTCTCATATTATGAAAATTCAAGTTTCGTCTCTTCCAAGTAGAGATCCAATTGAGGTTTTCCATCACTTGTGATTGTTTGGCTCTCACAATCCACAATTTCCTCATTAAATAAATATTTCGTTTAATACCATGATTGTACATGTTGTGCTAAATGTCTATAAAGATTAAAACAATAAATGATTGAATATTACATCAATAATTTTTTTCCTTTGTTTCTTGAAAGAATGTGAGCTTGTCGCACTCACATAATGCTAAAAAAGTCTATATAACTTTGTCTTCATACGTGAGAGAGTCTTCACATGTCAGCGGATCATGCTCAACTTTCTTATAGAAAAACTCCAGTGTTTGAAGTTTAATCTTCGGGTTCAAGAATAACCCCAAATGCAAGCACCTCTGTGTATTGTCCCTAATACTTATCGAATTTTTCCTCACATAATTAAGTACATGTTTCTTAAGCTCAAGCTCATTGAGAGATTATTTATAACAAACTTTGAATTTTTCGAACTTGCATAAAATACAAGTTCGATGTAGCATACAAAGGACCGGAGATTAAGTTGATAGTATCATAAGATGACTCAAGGAACTCACAAATTTCTCTTCTTCAATTAAGGGAAAATTTTATAGTTTCTATCACGCATCATGCAGCTGAAGAGAAGAAAATGCCTTTTTGTACTTAATTGCACTCTCCAACATTTAATAAGTTTAGTTTCCTTGAGTATAAATGTTACCAACTGATTCTTTATTTTTTTTCAATCATACATTCAGAGCCTTTCACATATTTAATAGAATCTCTAATCTTTTCAAGACCTTAGTCCCTCATTGCACAACGAGATTCAATATGAGGGTTGAACGACGAATGTGAAAAAACTTACCATCACACAATAATCTGTCATGCAAAGAAAGTTGCTTCTTCAAAATGTCAAACATGCAATCATATCTAGTAGCATTTTCAAGCGTTAAAGAAAAGATTTTTCTCAATCCCCCGTTCCTTAAAAGATCCAAATACTTTGGAAGTTAATTCAACTCCGGCATGTGGAGTGTTTGTCCCGTTTTTGTTGCTATTTTCGTTGATTTCCTGTGTGTCGTAACCCCCGTTTTAGGTCTTTTCGTAGGTATTTTCGGTCCTCTTTGTCCTTTCTTATGCTTTCATCTTTATTTCGGTGTGTTTAGTGTTTTCTTTATTTTCGTTCCTATTTTCTTCGTTTTTTGTGTTTTTCTTTCCCGTGGTGTTGGTTCCAGGTCTTAGGATGATTGGAGGAAGAGCACTCTGGCAAGTAGGGAAGTGTGTTGTTCGAGCATCGGGCATGCAAAAGTTGAGTTCCCAGCTCGGGCAGTACCCGAGCGACATAGACGAGCGCACGAACCAAAGAAAAAGCAGCAATGTTGATCTTCTGGGCCTTAGCGCCGCTAAGGTGCCTTAGCGCCGCTAAGGCCATAGCTGTTAGCGCCGCTTTGAAGTATAACGGGACAGACAGCTGCAGCTTACCTTGCTTAGCGGCGCTAAGGATCCTTAGCGCCGCTAAGGTGGCTTCGCGGCGCTAAGAACCCTTAGCGCCGCTAAGGTCTATTTCGTAACAACTGCGCGATTTCAGCGATTTCGAATTTTGGAATGTTATTTGGCTGAAGCTTAGTCATTTTTCAGATCCAGACTTCGTTTTTGGGAGAATTTTCACCTTAGAACATTTTTTTTTCTTGCACTTTTCATCTTGAATTAGCTTTTGGATTGAAGAACTCCTTTTCTAACTTTTTGGATTTCGGATTGCTCGTGTTTGTTCGACATTGGATTCAAATTAATCGTAAGCATTTCTTTTCTTATTTGATATAATGATGTTTGCTTGGGTTAATGAATGTGTTGATGTTGAATCGATTATGAGTAGCTAAATTCAATAACTAGGGTTAGGGGATAATTGTTCCGGTTCGATTTCGTTGATGTGAATGTTGATTGCTCGATCTAGATGAGTTAAGCTTAACCTAGGGTTGAATGTCTGATCATCATTTAATCTACTTAATTGATTTTAGAACCGAAAGGGGAGAAATCGATCGACCTCGGCTTGTTTAGAATAGACTTGTTCGGTAACGTATTGTCTATGTGCTAATGAATTCGATAATTGCTCGTTTATGTTTATTCTCTTGTTTCGTGAGATATTGAGAATGAATTTCTAGATGAATTGGTTATTGTTTGTTCATTAGCTGAGTAATTGATTGCCCGTTTAGTGTATTGAGAACCGGATACGATCGTCCCCGATACCCTAGTCCTTTTAAACTATTGGAATTTGTGTTTTAATTGATAAGTTTAGAACTCATTGTTTTGCTTTCATAATCACTTGCTTTACTATTAGTAGTCGTTAAATCAAACTATCAATCTTGAATTAGAGTGTTTAGAACTTCTTTTCTTATTTTCGTGTGTTGAATAACCGTGCAAAATAATCCGGCTAACCTTCCTTGTGACACGACCCGGTGTCGAATCTTTGGGTTCTACTCCGGTTAAAAATATTTACAACATGGAGGCATAAAAGGAAAACAAAATATTTTATTGTCAACAAATGACAGTCAAACAAAATATATCAGTATATCACTCACTAGTGCAAGCAGTCTAAACATTAGAAGTTAAGCAAATCCTATTACCAAAAGCACATAATATTTGCTTGAGTTTCAATTTCTCCTTTGTATACATTTTGGTAATGTAAAAAACAAGAGTGATAGAAGGAACTTCTGGATTTATAGATCTCATCCAAGCTCTTATGCCACCATAATCGAGCATGAGGAAACATTTCACGTGAAGTATTGGGGCTAACCTTTCTAGATCTTATCTTTCCTTCTTTATCAACAAGCATTTAACTCAAATCACGAAACTTAATTGATTTGCATACTTGAATATGATGCTTCAAAGTAGAAGTTCCATATTTTTTACCTCCAACTTTGTACTCTTTATCACATGCTTTACATTTAGTCCTTAATATATCATTTGAACCCACATGAAGTCTATTAAAATAAATTCAAACACTAGATCCAGTATTTACAATATCCATAGTAGAAGGACTGACGCCGCCTTCATTAATATTGTCACTCAGATTTATCCAATCTTTTTGTGAAGCATAAGAATCCATCACCAATTCAACAATCAACTTCTCGAATAAAAAAGTAAAAAATAAAAATAAAAATAAAGCAATATAAAGAACCATATTTTAAAATTTTAATTCATCACGTCAAGTCACAGTCAAATTCACAACTCACATCCAAATACAAATTACAGCCTCAAGTCACACATTAGTCACAAGTCGCAACCTCACAAACTCACAACACAGGCCAAAGCAAACTAAGAAACTAAACTCACGTTAGAATTCCCAAGTCACAACCTTACAAACTCACAGTCACAACCAACAATGCAAGTGCTGGGAATTCACAAGTTACGGTGACAACCTTACAAACTCAAAGCAAATTTGTGTCAATTTGTATTAATGGCGTTGTAATATTGCCAAATCTTTCTAGATAATGTACGACAGCATGAAGACGAATGTGGTGAATGTGATTGAGAGAGGAAAAGTAAGTGAGGAATACATTACAAGTGATGATGAGCGACGACTCTTGGAACAATATTTGGCCGAAGATTTCACCCGCCAAAACCACCCATCTGTAATTAAGGTCTTATTGGACTCCAAAAAAGATAGGGACATTGGAGGTGAGCCCATGCCCAACCTCATTTACGTGGCCCGACAGAAGAGTCCAAACAGCCCACACCATTTCAAGGCCGGAGCCCTCAACACTTTGGTAAGGACTCCACCATTATTTCTGATGATCTTGTTTTGTGTGGCCTTCAAGTTTGTTATTTTTTTGGTTTTTGAATAACTACAAATTTAAAAAATGCCCTTTTAATTTAAGTAAAAGTAAGTAGATAATCACATTGTCAACATAATATTGAGATTTGTTTATTTTTCTTACTATATAATATATACCCATTTCTACTTTTCTTTTTAATATATATATATATTTTTTTCACAATATTTTATATTGAAGCTTCGAATATCAGCAAGCATGACCAACTCGCCAATAATTTTGACTTTGGACTGTGATATGTATTCCAATGACCCATTGACGGTCCAAAGAGCCCTTTGTTATCTTCTCGATAATTCGGGTGGGCCAAACTGTGGGTACGTCCAATTTCCACAACGTTTTCGTGGGTTCAATGAGGCTGACATATATGCTAGCGAAGACGAGCGCGTTTTTCGGTGAAACCCAATTGGCATGGATGGGCTCAGAGGGCCCATTTACATGGGAAGCGGTACATTTTTCCCTCGTCGTGTCTTCTTTGGAGGCCCATCCATGTATATACAGCCTGAATTGCCAGAGTTGAGCCCAGATTACCTTGTGAGCAAGCCCATCGATAGTGAAGTTGTTTTAGAGCTGGCCCATCATGTTGCCGAATGCAATTATGAGAACCAAACAAAATGGGGTTCAAAGGTAACAATATATATATCCAATATTTATGAAGTTTTTTGTTTTTATTGCAAAGATACCAACTTTAAGTGTTTATTTTTTGTATTTGAGTGCTAAATGCATTATTTTTTATTTATAGCTCATTTATAAAAGAATTGATATTCTCAATTATTTTGATCTTATTTTTCCATTATACAGATAGGCTTTCGATATGGGTCGTTGGTTGAGGATTATTTCACGGGCTATCAGCTTCAATGTGAGGGCTGGCGGTCCATTTTCTGTAATCCAAGCAGGACAGCCTTTTTGGGTGATGTGCCGATCTCGCTGTTTGATGTCCTGATCCAGAACCAGAGGTGGTCTGTTGGGCTTCTAGAGGTTGGGTTTTCCAGGTATAGCCCAATATCATTCGGCGTAAAGGCTATGGGAGTCCTGATGGCTCAATCTTACGCACACTACGCCTTCTGGCCCATATGGGCAATCCCCATCACAATCTACGCTTTCATCCCCTCACTATGCCTTCTCCAAGGTAAATTCAAACGTTTATATAGGTCACCTCAATTTCAAATTAAACCAGTGTTATTAATGGCGGTACATGACGGTTTGTCCGCCATGGCCGCCATCCTTCACTAATTTTGCATGGCAGATTGTCAAAAATCCGCCACGCCATACTGCCATGGCGCCACCATGGCTGCCATTTGAAAACACTTAATTAAACTAAAATAGAAAAAATATATATAGTACAACAAAATTATCTTATTCCAACAATGAAATATTCAACGGAATTTCAATGAATATTACAATGTTATAAGCTACATTATTTTTTATTTTTCATTTTTAAGGTAAAAAAAAAAAAAGAAGAAGAAGCAAAAGTGGAATTTACTTTGAATTTTAATGGTTGTCATTGGAATTATAGATGGTAAAAATAATTCTTCTTCGGCAATCCGTTGTTGGACTCAATAAAAATCTTCATAACTTTCAACAAGAATTTAATTAAAATGTAATATTTATTTTTCCTCTATATTGAAATTTCATGGGGAGTTATAATATTGGATAACTATTAATAATAACTATAATTAAAAAAATATCATTCATTTCAATCTACCGTCTGAAAATTCTATTAATATGTCTTTTTACTACTCAGACCAACGAACCTACATTCTTCTTGTACGCATTTCTGTTCATCGGGGCCTATGCACAAGACTGCTTCGATTTCGTGAATGCAGACGGCACATTACTAAAGTGGTGGAGTGACCAGAGGAAGTGGCTATTGAGAGGTCTCTCGTCTTTCCTATTTGGGCTTATAGAGTACGTGGCCAGCCGCTTAGGCATGGCTGCCAATGTGTTCAACGTGACAAGCAAAGTCATGGATGACGAGCTATGCGAAAGGTACAACCGAGGGACCTTCGAGTTTGGGGTTGACTCCTCCATTTTCGTCCCATTAGCAACGGCAGCCATTGTAAACCTCGTTGCCTTCATTTTTGGGTTTCTGCGCGCCTTTAGGGATGGGAGCTTTGTGGTTTTTTTTTGTGCAGATGTTTATTGCAGGTTTTGGGATTGTAAATGGGGTGCAATTCTATGAGGCCATGGTTTTGAGACGCGATAAAGGGAGGATGCCGGCGAGTGTCACGATCAAGTCGACACTTCTTGTGGGGTTGCTCTATGGAATTGTGTCTCTTCTTCAATGTGCATGAATAATCGATGATAATATATAGAAGAATAGTTGAAACAGTGAGTGATTAATAAATTGTGTTGTACTAAAAACCGAATAGTGAGTGAATAGTAAATTGTATTGTATTGAAAATTGGCCTAGGCGGCTGCCTCCGATTCGCATGAATTGGCTAAAAGAATCGGTCAGGCGGCTAGGTGGCGCCTAAGCAGGCTTGGCGGCAGGGCGGTGCCTAGGCGGGTTCAACGACAAATTTTCAGGTTCTTTTTTTTAATTACTAACTATATTATTTTGTTATCATGTTTTCTTTATACTACCTCCTATTTTTAATATATGTCGTTTTGAGAAGTTGCACACTAATTAAGAATATTTTTTTTGTCAATAATAACCTTATTTAATGAAGATAGAGATGAATGTTTTGAGAAAAAGTGAAGAGTGAATATGAAAAGACGTAATGTATTTATTGGATAAATGAGGGTAATAATGGAAAAATATGTATAAAATATCTAAAACGACATTTATTTGGCAAATAGTTGAAAAAGCTAGAATGACATTTAAAAAAAATAGGAGGGAGTAATATATTAATATTATTTACTTGGACTTAGGTGTGTGGGTCTCATAAGTTGAAAGAAATTTATTTTGTAGGTAGTGAAGATAAATAAAAAAAAATATTTGATCTCAATTTCTAGGCTCAGTCTAGGCGCTAAGCATTGGTCGAACGCCTAGCGACTTCTAGAACACAAGTGAATTTGAGTAATTACTAACTAGTACAATACATGTGTATTACACGTGTGTTGAATTAGGTAGCCTATACAAAAAATATTAAAGCTATTTTATTTATTAAAAAAAAAAAACTAAATAATTTGTGTTTTAATTAAATTGTCAAACAATATTTCTTTAATCATAATAATTAACACTCATATATTTCTTGAATTGGGATATCAAACTATATCTTTTTAACTTTATATGTAATTTTAGAATTTGGATAATTAAGTATTTATTTTTATTAGATTGACAATATACTAATTAAATTATAATCAACTATCATTGTAAAAGAATAATATCATATTATTTCATGTTCAAAATAAGTAATATGTGAATACTGGAGAAAAATATTGAGAAATAAATTAATACGATTGATTTAAATGAAGATATGTAATACAGAAGAAAATAAAGGTAACTATGGAAGAAAATATGTAATGAAATAAATAATGATTGTAAGAATGAAGGAAGATATTTAATATATTATGAAAATAATCATGTCTAATTCACATTTGATATGATACTCGAGTCTAATTATGTATCAATCCAAAGAATAAAATTATGACAAATAGAATCTTGAAGCTTGTGGTCTGCCTTTTAAGTTCTAACATATTAGAGAATTATATAGGTTAGCTTCATTTGGAAAACATGTTGCTGGCTCCTCTCTCTCTCTCTCATTTTTTTTTTTCGCCCAATTCCCTAAACCCTAGTCTTTGTTCTGGTGTGTGCGACGCCTCTTCACCGGCGGAGCCCCTCTTCCCTGGCGAGACCAGAGCTCGAGACGACACCATGGCTGACGACGAGCGACTAGGCTTGCGCGGCCTTCTTCGAGTGGTTTTGTTGGCCATGGCAGGTAGGTGCGATGGCAGTCGGGTCTTCTCTCGAAGGCGAGCGTCGGCGGCCTTTTGGCGGTCAGTTCTTAGGTTGACGACTCTGGTTTTTCCCCAGTTTTTTACCGTCCTCTGGTGTTAAGACGGCAGAGACATCCAACGAGTGTGGCTGTCAACTTCGTTCGGTCGACCTGCAGTCGTCGGATGCTCAGGGGCAGAGCTGGGGTATCGGTCTTTTGGATAGCTAGTCCCGGTGGTAAACTTTCGGAAAGATGTCGAGTTGTTTGGTCCAGATCTAGTTAGCCGGTTGGGGAGTTTCTAGCTCTGTGTGTGGGCCGTGGGTTGGGGCTTCCTGGTTGGTTACCTTGTGCTTCGTGTTCGTGTGGGGTTGTTTTGGAGTGATTCGACGGTTGGTGGAGAGAATTTTATTCCAGTATTAGTTTTTTTGTTGTGTTCGTCTCTTTTCTCCCGTGTTTCATGTATTCTTTACTTGTGGGAGCTTTGATTTTCTCCTGTTGGGATGTTGGGGCTTTTGCGGTTGGTTCTAGACTGCCATTGGTGTAGTCCTCCCAGCTAGAGTTAGTCGAGTAGTTTTTATTGACTATTTAACTGATTTCTAGTCCGTAATTATGTGTTTATATATGAAAATTATGTGTTTATATATGAAAGTCTATCGTTTCGAACCAAAAAAAAAAAATTGTTAGCTAAAATTTACGAGCAAATGCATTTTCTTAATATTTTTTGTCCATCACAAACCCGAGGGTAAAAAATATGGAGAGGAATCTAAGGGGGTGGTAAATCACATAGACGAATATCATTGTCAAAAATAAAACTAAAACCATATATCTATAATTATATTAAAAGAATAACCTTTTTTAAGTTGCCGCCAAAAAACTGGCGCCAAAACAATAAATGCGTGTTGTTTTATTATTTTTCAAAAATCTGTTTTATATACGTTCATTAAACCTCTCCAAAATCTGTTTTTTATTTCCTTATTTTTTGCTAATCAAAGCTGCCCAAAAATAGCTGATTTATTATAAGAATGAACGGCAGTTTTGAAATAGCTGATTTATTGGACAGTTTTTCTTTACAGATAGATTATAGATAGATATCATTTCCTTAATTATTGGATGGGATTTGTTTGGGATTTATTTATCTCAATATCAAACCCGTGATCTGCAATTAACGCACGTATAAATTATATTCATTTATAGAATATTAAGACATTTTTTACATTTTTAATTCGAACATTTATTTAAAACAAATCAGACTTCGACTTTTTTTCTTTATTTAAATACAATAGTCCATACTTATTTATAACAATTCCACTTAATTTGAATTTTTCAAAAGAGAATCCATACATATCCAAATTAAGTCACGTAACTAAAAAATACTCATCAAATCTAATTTAAACAAGGTAAAATAATATTGCCTCTTAACAATTTTGGAGATCGAAATTCTTAATAAAAACCACATCAAAAAATAAATTTTGATGAATTACAATTTCTTAACAATCCATTCATCTGTTTTTTATACGTTATTAAAAAATCAATTTTTGATGAGTTACAATTTCTTAACAATTTCTTAACAATCCGTTCTCTTTCCTAAAAAATAGATATTGTTGGACATTTATGAATAGGGAAATAAATTGGCCGATTTATTGGGATAAGGTATATAGAAAAAATCTTATCCCATCTTTAATTTGTTCACCCTTCTGTTCACACTTAATTTCATATAGAAAAATTCTATTATATAGATCCCTATAAATCTTTTAAAAATTTCATCTCTTATCTATTTATTCTAACATATTTTTTTCTAAAAAACAATTGTAACAGATTTTTTTTTTTCTTAAAACAAGTTAATTGTTTTAAAAATATAATTTTCACTCACCTAAATACTAATATTTTTTTAACAATTATTAACCCTTATAATATTTTAGATATTTT
>CACSLK010020742.1:1330507-1342576 GCA_902706635.1 Striga hermonthica
TTTTTTTTTTTTTTTTTTAGTTAATGCTACATGAATGCTATAAACAATTTAAGATGCACTTTGGCAGAATTTTGTTCTTTCACATATGACATATCACGTTATTTTTAAAATGAAATTATGCTTACAAATCATTTCATGACTTTTATCACTTTCCTTTGTTGGGTTCCTTCCGAATGAATTTGAAACCTATCTGCCATTTGGAGATTAATCGTAGGGGATTTAAGGTTTCTCTTCCCTAATTTCTTGTAAATCGACCAGAAACATCAAATGGACGCTCGCACGTAAGTTGCACAAGGTCGCACAGTCAATACTACAAAGTTCTCTCGGATTCTTGCCTTTAATAGGAAATTTTCATTCATTTCTAATGCTACTCTTCTCCTTAAGTCATGACTAGGATTGCAAACGAGCCGAGCTCGATCTCTTAACAAGCTGAGCCGTAAACGAGCTGAATTCGAGTCAAACTATAGAAAATTATATAAAAATTTCTTATCCAACTTAACGTGATGTTAACCATACGAGCTTTAAATAAGCTCGAGCTCAACTCATTAAAGGCAAGAGCTCGAGCCGAACTTGATCCTTAACAAGCCGAGGCGAACAAGACTCATTTAATTTAACAGCACTATTCACGACCTCATATTGACGACCTCATATTGAAGGGTCATAAAAGGTCATTCGACCTTTTCGACTATAGGCTTGACTTTTACCACATTGGCGCCTCCTGACCTTCGTTGTCATTTTCCTAAATATAAACGTTATTGCATTGCTCCTTACAACATTAACCTCCATATTGCTCATAAATGTAATTTTTCAGAACCCCTATTGTTAACTGGCTTAACTGTTGTTCGAGCATCTTTATTTGGCTTGCCACAAAGTAAAAAAATGCATGAGTCTCAACCATGAAGTTTTTTCGTATGTCACATAAACATGGTGAATATTCATTATCATTTGTTGTAGAGAACTCCGTCGGTGGGTGGAGAGCATTATTTGAATTCCCAAGTTCGAAGGATTAAGGACCCCGAATTGTAATGATCGTCCTATTGATCTCGTAGTTGCTAATGTTTTGGTTCAAGTAATTCACATCCTTGCTGAGATTTTACATTGGTAACCCATTTACTCCCAAAACATTTCTGTTTCTAATCGTCTGAAGGCTATCAATATTGTTCATTAGCACTGCAATTTGAGCCGTGAACGTCAAGAAATGATCATATTCAGTGGCCGCCACCACCCTCATGAGCATCGTGCGTTCCACCAGCAATTGATAGCTATTTGAAGCCATAATAAAAAATTACCATTGCATTGCTTTGGCCTCCCACCCAAAGGTGTGCCACCCGTTGAGGTGTCGACCTTGGCCTTCATTGAGCCACTCAACTCATTATAAAATTAGTATATTTGGGGTTCTTTCGAGAACCTTTTGTGGGCATGTACGAAGAATCTGCATGTACCGCTGCCAAACCTCAAAAAGGTTTGTACTTCTGTTGTCTGAATTGAGTGATCTATGTCAGAAGCATTAGCATCTTACACGGTGGAAAGAACTTTACAAGAATTTTTGGCGCATTTCATCTCATGTGGTCAACGTTTGGGCTCCAAACGAGTTGTACAAACTCTTCGCGTTATCTCATAGAGGAAAGAGAACAGACAAAGCTTGATAGCATACTTTAAGAGACCATTGCACTTCAGCAAATCTTGAGGAATTGTTTAGGTGCGCGTTCAGGTCCTTGATCGGGCCTCCTGCAAACTCATTTTGGTGAACATTTCAATTAAAGCTAGACCTAACTCAAAATTATTTCCCTTGATTCCAGGCATGTGACCTCCTCCATATAACATGATTCAGTGATTGTTGGAAGATGTCCCTCACAGCCGTTCCTTGATCCAACTTGACTTGTCGTCTGCCATACGCCGCTCCTTAATCAAAACGACTAAACGAGTCCAAGAAAAATAATCTAAATAAAAATAAAAGGTGCCTAAAGTAATATATATTTGCCTTTTCGTAACATTAATTAATTCAACAAAACTATCCTTGACAACGACATTAAATGCTTTTTCGTTAAATATTTTGGACTAACTGCTAGTGTGCAACATAGCTATAGGTCATGGCGCACACAACTATAGGTGATGTCGAGTAATGTCGTATTCTGTAGAAATATTTGTTAAATTAATTAAATACCGATAGTGATGATTACATAATATGTAGACTAATACGGTTTCAAAAAATTATTAACTATGAACTATGAAATGTAAACGAAAAAATTAAACTAACTTAACAACAAATGAAAACTCGATGAAATTTACAAGGCAAGCAAGATGGAAAAATACACTCTAAGACAAGTTTTTTCTCGAAATAATTCAAGAAATATTTTTACTTAGATCTAAACTTTATTTGATTTTACTAGTAGAGATAATTACTAAATTAATCTAAATTAACCTTCCTCTTAAGCAACATAAATCGTAGACTAATTGATATTTATATTCTCTCTTCTCTCGATCTCATGATGAAAAATAACAAACCCCCTCGGTTCATAAAATTTTAATTCTCTCAAGCTCTCGTTCATTTAGTTTCTTACTCTTCACATTCCTGTATTCCGTTGACTATTTCCTTTTATTTTTAAATCAATAACAAATATGCACAAATACGTGTCCTATAGTACTCATGCAATAAAAAATAAACGCAAGAAATTTATTAACAAAAGGAAATCAAAATAAATAAACTAAATCATTTCATATTAAATCCGAGTACCCACAGATCCTAGAATCACTGTAAAATATTTAGCCTAAAAACATAATTTTGTTTCCAAAAGAAATAGAAACAAAAAAATTGAGCTAAAAAAAATAGAAAAGCTTATTAGGCTCTTCGTTTTTCCCCCGAATTTTCTCACTTGTCTTGCACGCTTCCAGCTTCCAAACCCTTCCAATCTGCTTTTAGCCGTGCACTAATGTCTCAGTGAATTGTTGGGGGGCGAATATTTATCAAAATAGGATGAAAAACGCATCAAACCGACAAAGTCACACAAGTCGTGTGACTTTGGGTTGAGTACCATACGACTCGTGTGGCATGTACATGAGCAGCTATAGAAATGCTCCCAAACCTCACAAGAGTCGCGTGGCCTGCACAAAATTCGTGTGAAGTGCGTTTCAACCCATTGGGAACCCACACGACCCAACTGGCGTCATGACCCGCATGAACGATGAACGCCGAAAGTAACCCTTGGTGATCATTTCCTCCGCGTGATACAACTCTCGGTTGATGTCTAGCTCTTTAGTCAGCCCTCAACAACTTCCGACAATTAGCTGGAAGGTGCCGCTGTCAATTTCAGGCATTTATAATTCAACGACACATCATAAAAAATAATGTTAGGAAAAGATAAAATAAAGGGGCACCCCACTTGCCCACTTGCCCACATGCCCCCACGTGTCGACTTACCCACATGCATCCTAGTTGTATTATTAAAAAAAAAAGTATATTTTTTATTAAATCCTTCCCCCTATAAATAGAATGGGGAGGAAGGAAAGATACAACAAAAAAAGGAGAGAATAAGAAAGAGAAAGGAAAAGAAAGAAAGAAATAGATATATCCAAATATCGGATATAAAAATGTCAAAGAGAATAAAAAAGTGATATGTTTATTGGTTTCAAAATATTCTTTTTATTTCTAAGTGCTCAGTTCTCGACTCCGTTCCAATTCGTCGGAGCTCGTAAATCTGGTGTGCTACAGATTTCGAGACGATAGTCGTTGTACCTTTGGGGAAGTTACGCCTGAACCGTTAGCACTACGCGAGGAGTGTTCGTCTTGCGGAAAGAGTTTACTCGCCTCGACTAAAATCTTTCCCTTTTTCAAGTTGTAATTTATTTTCAGCTTTATTTTAATTTTTCTATTTTAGATCGTTTGTAAGAATTGAATATTACAATTCAGTTCGTAGGATTCGAGTGTATTTTTAACACCCAGGTTATAACAAATAATGGCTCCAACTCATCTTGGCGGCGCTCCATCTAATCGGCCTTCGACATGCAACGACTTGGCGAACAAAATGGTAGACTGGTTCACCATCCCAACCAACTCGCAAGGAACAAGAAAAAAGAACTGAATCCCACTTTTATTTGAAGTTCCCAAAACATGCCTTCAACATTAAGTGGTTTCCCATATACTGAAGACTGAAGAGTTCGATTTGCCCCCACACCAATCAAACAATTAATGACTTCATCGGGCTACGTACACCAATCAAACAATTAATGCCTTCATCGGGCTATATACGTACTGGGCAAAGCAGCAGTGTATTTCATGTTTCAAGCCATCTTCACCTTTAATATTTACTCCAATCACATTTTCAATCAAAACTCAAAACAAAACACTTTCATCGTAGCTTAATAAAATGAATAAAAACGACATTTGGTGGCAACCAGTTCTTGTTTCTCAATGTAATCGACCCAACGAAGCGAATTTCAGTCATAGAGAAAGTCAAAGCAGATACGATTCAGAAGAGTTGTTGCCTTTTCTTTCTATCGATTCTATGTGATTGAATCTTTCTTTCAAATATCAGTTCGAAACAAGGTATCAAATCTATGAATCTATTGATTTGTTATTTTAGTTGAATCTCGAAAGAATACATAGAACAAAATACTTTCATTGTAGCTTAATTAAATGAATAAAAATGTGCATAATGCTAGTATGAGAATCGTTTTAAGATGCATATAATGATGACGTATGTCAAATATGATCTTCAACAATATTTGAAGAAACTTTACTGTGCACTTTTTTTTTTCTTTATTAAAATCCGGCGGCAATTATCTATAGATAAAAATTTCACAAATTAATAATTCATTTTTTTTTTTTTTTTTTGGAATTTATAATTTATTTAGCCAAGTATAATCACATTGATGGGCCTTAACTAGAGCCTTGGTCGTAACGGGCCCACTAACCCAGTGATTAATAAGCCCAATGTCCAATTTCATTGACGCAGTAAAGCAGTGACACAAGCGCATACGGCGACGATGGCGGAAACCACCGACGAGAGCCCCTCCGACCTCCTCACACACCACCAACAGCAGACGCCTCCGCCCAAACCGCGGGTCAAGCGCTTCGTGAAGAACCAAATCCCAGACTCCATCCTCAACGACGCCGCTCTGAACGCCGCCATCTCCCTTCTCCCGGCCAACTACAACTTCGAGATCCACAAGATCGTCTGGAGGGCTCGCTCCACCGGCGCCACCCGCATCGCGCTCCAGTTCCCGGAGGGCCTCCTCATGTACGCCCTCGCCATCTCCGACATCCTCACCGCTTTCGCCGGCGCCACCCACTGCTTCGTCCTCGGCGACGTCACCTACGGTGCCTGCTGCGTCGACGACCTCTCGGCTCGCGCCCTCGGCGCCCACCTCCTCGTCCACTTCGGCCACAGCTGCCTCGTGCCTATCGACTCCACCACCGTCCCCACGCTCTACGTCTTCGTCGAGATCTCAATCAACACGCGCAAGCTTCTCGAGGAGCTGAGTTACAATTTTTCCTCCGACGAAACCGGCAGCTTCATCATGGCAGGGACGATTCAGTTTTCCAGCGCGATTCGTGCAGTCAAGTCAGAGCTGGAGAATTTGGGGTTTAGGGTTATGATACCCCAATCGAGGCCCCTCTCCGCAGGGGAGGTTTTGGGGTGCACGGCCCCAACTGTGAAATTACAAAATTCGGCTGGAAAAGACGATGTGATCATCTTCGTGGCTGATGGAAGGTTCCATCTGGAGGCGTTCATGATAGCCAATCCCGAGATTAGGGCTTTCAGATACGATCCGTATTTGGGGAAGTTGTTCTTGGAGGAATACGATCATCAGGGGATGAAGGAAGATAGGAGAAGAGCAATAGAGAGAGCTGTTGGAGCAAAAACATGGGGTATTGTGTTGGGGACGCTAGGCAGGCAAGGGAATCCGATGGTGTTAGATCGGTTGGAGAAGAAAATGAATGATAAAGGTTTGGATTACATGATTGTCTTGATATCCGAGCTTTCGCCCAATAAAATCGAGTTGTTTGGAGACGCAGTTGATGCTTGGGTTCAGATCGCATGCCCCAGACTGTCCATAGATTGGGGGGACGCGTTCAAGAAGCCATTGTTAACTTCTTTTGAAGCTGAAATTGCGCTTGGGGATTTGCCCGGGTGGTGGGAGAGGAAATTGAGGTGTGGTGATAGCAGTTTGGGGAGTGGAAATGAGAATGCAACTGAGGGCGTGGATTACCCGATGGATTACTATGCGCAGGATGGAGGGGAATGGAACTCCTGTTATTCAAAGAAATCAGCTAATGCTCGGCGTAAAAACATTAATTGTTGCAGTAATGGACCTAATGGTTGTGGACAGCCTTCAAATGGCCAAAAGGTCTGTCAGTAGATTACTGGTGGAGATTGATGTTGGTAAGAGTGAGTGTCAGTTTTCTAAGTTTTTCATGTTGGGCATGATAGTTACTCCCATTATATCCAGTTTTGCAGTACAATTTGGTTTTAGAGCCCATTTTAGTATTTTGTGTTTGGTGCAATGTTTGCACTTAAGATTGTAGATTTTGAGAATCCTGCGATTCTTCTATCAGAAGGTAATGGACGTGTCGAAAATTTGGTTTTTTGAAATTGATGTTGTGTACTGATTCATGTTTGTTGCATCCAAATCTGTTTCATCTCACGTGGAGAAGTCTATGGTCTGTGTCAAGTTTTTGCAGTTTTCAACATCTGCCATTTTCTTCCATTGCTGCTCAAATTTTTACTATGATGAACTTCGTAACAGTTGGTGAACCTTCAGTTTCGTTCAAGTTACATGGAAAAAAAAAAAATGTTACTTAACAAGACTAATCAAAGCTGGGTGCCAACACATTGTAATTGCGGTTCATATTGTATGACGTCCTCAAAACTTTCCAGGACCAACAATGGCATGCTTAACTCAAGACCAAGGGCAACAGAAGTACTTCAGGTGTGCAGATCAAGATCCTGCAATTTATCCATGGTGAAATTCTTTGAGATTATGCTGCCATTATTGGGGTTGCCAATTCTGAACTGTCTTGTAGATATAGACAACTGGTTGTCGCTTTACTGTTTGCTACAACATTGTCGGGTATGCTCTTTTAGTCGCCTCTATGGCGAATTTAGGTGATACGCACCTGAGACGTGAGTCTCATGCTAATTATCGTGTCTCTTGTAGGTTGTTATTTTAAGCTTCCAACAAATGACAGAATTTTTCTAGTCTAGATGGTGCCAGTTAATCTTGAACCTTAGTACATTTATGGAATTTTCTAGTCTAGATGGCGCAGTACAGTCAACAATAACAACAACAAAGCCTTTTAGTCCCAAACAAGTTGGGGTAGGCTAGAGATGAAACCCAATAGAAACAGTAGTAAAAAAAAAAAAAAAAAAAAAAGATTGGAGCAAAAGAGAAAGGAGCAAAAGTCACGGTTCCGACACGTTGATCGCTAGTCTCCAAGCGCTCCTATCCACCGCTAAATCCTTGGAGATATTCCAATCTTTAAGGTCTCTCTGAACCGACTCTTCCCAAGTGAGTTTAGGCCGACCTCTACCTCTCTTAACAACATCGACCCGCTGTAGAACTCCCCTGCGCACCGGTGCATCAGGAGGCCTCCGTTGGACATGTCCGAACCACCTCAGCCGATGTTGAACCAATTTCTCCTCAATTGGGGCCACCCCGACCCTATCACGAATATCCTCATTTCGGATTCTATCTCTTCTTGT
This sequence comes from Striga hermonthica, assembly GCA_902706635.1. Taxonomy (NCBI): domain Eukaryota; kingdom Viridiplantae; phylum Streptophyta; class Magnoliopsida; order Lamiales; family Orobanchaceae; genus Striga; species Striga hermonthica. The sequence goes on from CACSLK010020742.1 coordinate 1,338,211, forward strand.
GTGCCCGTAAAACCAACGCAACATCCGCATCTCTGCTACACTTAGTTGTTGGACATGTTGCCTTTTTATAGGCCAACATTCAGCACCGTATAGCATCGCCGGGCGAATCGCCGTCCTATAGAACTTACCTTTTAGCTTTTGTGGCACCCTCTTATCACAGAGAACGCCCGAAGCTTGACGCCATTTCAACCAACCGGCTGCAATTCTATGCCTAACATCTTCATCAATGCCGCCATCCTTTTGTAGCATCGATCCTAAATACCGGAAAGTCTCCTTCTTGGCCACCACTTGCCCGTCAAGACTAACATCACCATCATCATGAGTAGCCATGCTGAAAGCGCACGTCATGTACTCGGTCTTCATCCTACTAAGTCTGAAGCCTTTCGACTCTAACGTGTCCTTCCACAGCTCTAACTTCCTATTTACCCCGGCCCTACTCTCGTCAATTAGCACCACATCATCAGCAAAGAGCATACACCAAGGGAGATCACCTTGTATGTCCCTTGTGACCTCATCCATCACCAAGGCAAATAAATAAGGGCTCAATGCTGACCCCTGGTGTAGTCCTATTTTAATTGGGAAGTCGCTGGTATCGCCCCCACATGTTCGAACACACGTCATCACATCCTTGTACATATCCTTGATGAGGGTAATGTACTTAGATGAGACTTTGTGCTTTTCTAAGGCCCACCACATGACATTCCTCGGTACTCTGTCATAAGCCTTCTCAAGGTCGATAAAGACCATGTGCAAGTCCTTCTTTTGGTCTCTATATCTCTCCATCAACTGTCGTATTAGGAAAATCGCCTCCATGGTCGACCTTCCAAGCATAAACCCAAATTGGTTTTTGGTCACACTCGTCACTCGTCGTAGACGATGCTCGATAACCCTCTCCCAGAGCTTCATCGTATGGCTCATCAACTTAATCCCACGGTAGTTACCACAACTTTGAACATCACCCTTGTTCTTGAAGATCTGTACTAAAGTACTTCTCCTCCATTCATCAGGCATCTTGTTTGACCGAAAGATGAGGTTAAAAAGCTTAGTTAACCATACTAACGCTCTGGCGCCCAAACATCGCCACACCTCAATAGGAATACCATCAGGGCCCATTGCTTTACCTCCCTTCATCCTCTTCATAGCCTCTCCGATCTCTGCCTCTCGGATTCTCCTCACCAAGCATCTATTGGTATCCTCAAATGAGTCAACCAACTCCAGGGTAGGACCCTCACTCTCCCCATTAAACAATTTGTCGAAGTACTCTCGCCATCTGTCCTTGATCTCCCCATCCTTCACCAGTGGCCGATCCGACTCATCCTTGATGCAGTCTTCCTCTCCCGAATCCTAGCTATCTTATAAATGTCCTTCTCCCCCTCCTTCGTGCCTAGGCGCTGATAGAGGTCATCATAGGCCTGACCCTTCGCTACACTCACGGCACGCTTTGCAGCCCTCCTCGCTATTTTATAGCTCTCAATGTTGGTTGCACTCTTGTCGAGGTGGAAACGCTTGAAACACTCTTTCTTCTCTTGAATAGCCCTTTGCACCTCGTCATTCCACCACCAAGTGTCTTTCGCATCCTGCTTGCCTCCCCTACTCACATCAAGTACTTCTGCAGCCACCTTCCGTACACATGTTGCCATCTTTAGCCACATGTCATCTGCATCTTCTCCTTCTTCCCAAGGCCCCTCGCCTAGCATCCTATCCCTAAACGTCTGCGCCACTTCCCCTTTAAGCTTCCACCACTTCGTTCTCACGGTCTTGGCACATTTGTCCCGGTGGACACGTACTCGGAATCGAAAGTCCGCCACCACCAGCTTATGCTGGGGGACAACACACTCCCCAGGTATCACCTTGCAATCTACGCAAGCGCGTCTATCCTCCCTCCTTGCAAGGATAAAGTCGATCTTACTTGAGTGACGTCCACTATGGAAGGTCACTAGGTGAGATTCCCTCTTCCTAAAGAGGGTGTTCGCTATCAGCAAGTCGTAGGCCAACGCAAAGTCCAACACACCCTCCCCCTCTTCATTCCTACTACCATACCCAAATCCTCCGTGCACTCTCTCGAAACCTATATTAGTCGCGCCCACATGTCCGTTGAGGTCTCCTCCTACGAAGAGCTTCTCGCTGGCAGGCACCGTACTGACCAAGGTGTCCAGATCTTCCCAGAATTGCCTCTTGGCGCTCTCACTAAGACCTACCTGGGGGGCATAGGAACTGATCACATTCATGGTCACATCCCCAACTACCAATCAGACTAGGATAATCCGGTCGCCTTGCCTCCTAACATCTACAACTCCATCCTTAAGGCTCCTATCGATCAGGATGCCTACACCATTCCTACTCGATGAAGCCCCTGTGAACCAAAGCTTGAAGCCAGTATCCTCCACTTCCTTCGCCTTCTGCCCCTTCCATTTAGTCTCCTGGACGCATAGTATATTAACACGCCTCCTAATAGCTGCATCGACTAGCTCACGTAGCTTACCCGTTAGGGACCCTACGTTCCAACTACCTATCCGGACCCTAGTTGGTTCGACTAGCTTCCTTGCCCTTCGCACCCGTCGGGAGAGATGCGAAGACCCTTGCTCATTTTCCACTACACCCGGGCGCCGATGTAGCGCGCCACTAAGGAAATGACGACCCGGTCCTTGCTCACTTAACACCATGCCCAAACCACGACATGGCGCGTCCCTGAGGGGGAGACGACCCGGCCCTTGCCCATTTGACACCATACCCGGGTTCCGATATGACACGTCGCTAAGAGGGTTACGCCCCAACGAATATCTATTGTGTTTCATCTCCATAGAATGACTAGGTTTTACGTTGGCTCGCCAAGCCTATCACAACCCTCCTCCTTTACCAGGGCTTGGGACCTGCTGTGTTGAGACAACATAGGCGGAGTTGGCGCAGTATAGTCAATCCATATTATTTTTTTTTCGTTTGTTTCTTATAACTGCAGCAGTCCGTGGATAATACCTTTCTTCTTTTCTGAATCACAATCGACTTTGTGCAGCTTGCGGCTTACATAAGATGAAACGAATTAGGTGCATTAGACTCGTATCATGGTTTACTCGGTGCAGGGGATCAATTAGAAATATTACACTCTTTATGCATTTTCTAACAACTCTAACCAACATGTATTGTTAAAATTAGGACCAAAGAGACAAATGCCATTCAAAGTTCATCACACATTTCAATACTATGATCAACAATTCTATGCTCAAATTGATCATATACTTCAATACTCTCGTAAATTATATTATCAATGTATCGTGATATCATATTCACGAGTGGGTAAAATGAAACAAATTAAAAGGGTTTATTGCACCAAATCCCCCTGTATTATACTAAATCTGCGCGTTTTCCCCTCGCATTTCAAAAATTGCGTCAAACCCCCTTGTATTTAATGTTTACATGCACACTCGCCCTGTTATGTTAACGCCGTTACAAATCCCCCTGACGGGGTTACTTTTTTGTTTAATTTACCATTATACCCTTCCTTTATCCATAAATTTACTATTATGCCCTGCTGAAAATATGTTACCTTAAAATTAAAATCTCAAAGGTGGGGAAGGTGGGGATTGAACCATGTATCTTTGGGTTAAAAAGAGCATCTCTCACCAACAGAGCTACTCAATATTTAGTTAAAAATGTGATTCTATTTATATATATCATAACGTAAAGAAGAAATATCATAACAATTAATTAGAAATAATGTAGTAATTAAATATATAGATTCCAAGTTATAATTAATTATAAATAATGAAATAATTAAGAAAATATTTTCTAACATAAAAATAATATAATAATTAAGTAAGTCGATTATAAATTACTAATATATAATAATTAAATAAATATATTCTAAATTATAAATAATGTATTAATTGACTAAATATATTCGAAATCAATAATATATAATAATAAAATAAATATAATTTAAATCATAAATATTCTAAATTATAAAAGATATAATAATAATTATTATAATAAAATAGATTATAAATTTTAATATAATATAATAATTAATTAAATAGATTTTGTATTATTATAAAATATAAATATTGCATTTTTATATCCCTTATAATTTGTAATTATCATTAAGTTATGTATATTTAAGTAATTATATTCTTACTTATAAATATTTATAATAATTGAATAAATTATATTATTACTTATAAATGATATAATAATTAAGTAAATATATTCAAAATTATAAATAATACAATAACTAAATAAAGACATTCGAAATTGTAGATAAGGTTAAAAATTTTATATATTTATCATTATAATATAATATAAAATATAATATATAATATATTATATTATAATATATATATTATTTATATTTATAATATAAAATATATTATAT
>CACSLK010020742.1:1358933-1395508 GCA_902706635.1 Striga hermonthica
CTTCAAATCCCACAACCAACGTTTTACGTGCCCTTTTATGGCTAACTTTAACAATTAATTTCTCACTCACCGAAAATCAGTTTTGAGAAAATAAATATACCACGAGTATCTACTCGGAACGTAGAATTTTTCTACAATATTTAATTCAACTAAAATTAAATATTTAGCCATCAAAAATTCAGTCAAAATCGGGTCAAACCCATATTTTATAACTGATTTTTCCAACAAAGACAGATTAAGTACAACTAACATGGCAGTGTTGGTTTTGTGTTGATACTGTGACATGGCCATGTTGGTTGATTTTGGGCCATACGTTTTACAACTGGGCTTAATAACTAAGGCACATGATCATTATATAACATGTTCAGTGCAAGCAAGAGAGAGAACAGATCTGTTGGGAGCAGAAGGCACGCAAGCAGCACAACACACGGAGGCGGCGAATCAGAGGGCTTCTCTCATTCTCTCTTCTTCATTTCTTTTGATTATGAATTTATGATAGCCATGCTTTGCTAATTTATCTTTGTCTTGATTGAAGACGATCGAAACCCTTGACCTACTACTGTGAGATCAAATTAGTTTTTTATTCCAATTCATATATTTTTCGCATCAATGTTTTGTGTGCATATTTTTATGATTGTTATGTTTAGTTGATGGATCGGCCGCCTGTTATGCTATGCATATGATCAATTGCTTGATTGATACTTGAGTCGGATTTAGATCATGTGTCTTTCAATAGAAGCAACTAAGATAGATAATCGACCGGATTTAGGCGTTGTCGTTATTAGGCGAAACAATTGCACAAGTTAATATTTAACGAATTAGTTATTTATTGTTTTGATTGTCGGTCTCGTGTATTTAATGCTATTGCGGGAATAATTCTTCACGATGTTGGGAATTAACTAGTTACAAGAGTCTCGTAGAAGGATTTATTTTGCGTGACTAAATTAGGAGATAGAATTTTCATTCGACGGTAGTTGCGTGGATTGTGAGGTTATATTTTTGCATCAATGATCAGTGGAACAGCTAGGGTGAAAATCAATTTAACCAAGACGTATTTATATTATATTTATTTTTGTTTGTTCATTTTCATTTTACTATTGTTTTTGTTTACTGTTTGATAGCAATTTCTAGTTTAGTTAGATAATTAAATCAAATTCCCCCTTTCTTATCACATAATTGATAGATTTGGTTTACTTCTCCCCGTGAATACGATCATTGCTCACACTACTACATATCCATGTCATTTAGGTCGTCACTATGTCTTAGTCGACCTGCTCTAGCTTACCATGTGTATTCATATGTTCTTAATATGTTGATCTGACTCATCTCTAAAACTGTCAACCTATTAGCAGCATGAATCCGGTTTAGCTCTGCTGCTATGGCTCTATCACTCGTGTATCGCTTCAATGGAGTGCCAACATTAGAGTACTAGAAAGACCTTGCTGGTTGTGACATTTTTTTTTTTTTTTTTATTTTCTGCATGAATTTGTTCTTCTTAAGAGGTCGTTTGGATATAAGACTTTTTGAAAAAAAAAAAAAAAAAAAAAAAATTGTCTCGCCTGAAAAAGTGAGATAAAAGATTAGAAAAAACATTTTTTTTTTTAAAAAAAAAAGGAGGTAAATTTAAAATTGTAAATGAATATGGGATAAGGGATATAATAATTAAAATTTGGTGTCATTATAAATAATAAAACATTAATTGCTAAAATTAACAATTAGAAATATGTGACTATGTGAGTGAATAAATAATATATTTTAAAAAAATATAGAATAATTATTATTTAAAAAAAATATGTGTTAGTAAGATTTGTAGAAAAATTTATATCTATATAATTGCTAGCTTATCAATAAATTTTACCTAATCAATAAAACCTATTTAATTTTACCTAATAATTTTACATCATTAAAGTTTAGTCTTAATAAATGATAGATAGGAGAGAGAAAAAAAATAAAAAGATAATGGTGTATTAATGTGCAATTAAGTAGGAGTGCAATTTGATAACTTTTTTAACACAAAAACCGTTACAATTCATTATTATTATTATTATTATTATTATTATTATGACATTATCCACTCTATCCCACTAATGATAAAATATTTTCTTGCACTTTTTGTGGTTATTGAGACAAAAATTGTTACACACTATATTAATTGAATAATAATTATATTTTTTATTGCAATAGTTATTAGTAAAATTAATAATTATATTTTACACTAAATGATATATGAAAGTTACATAAACATACAAAATTATATTGTAAAAACTTTTTGTTCAAATTATTTATTCAAAAATCAATATTATATTTATTATTTGATTAAGCTATTGTTATCTATATAATTAATTTACCTTAATGTCATAGTAAAATTTCATAAAACCAATTAAGCAACTGTTATAATAAATTTAATATTTTTCAGTTAATCAATTGGTCATTATCCCTCAAAACTACAAAATACATTATTTATTACATTTTATGCAAAAATCATTATGTACTATTTATTTTAAGCAATGATCAAATATTATAACATAATGTCATTATCTAACTTATAATTTTAATATTATATGAATAAATTTAACATATAATATTCCATGTTTGAAATATAATATCATTATCGAACTTATAATTTTAATATTATGTGCATACATATAACTTATAAATTATACTTTATTAATATATGTGCAAATGCACATTGTCGAATACTAGTAGCGGAGAAATGAATAGTACTTAAACAATTTCATTGAAATAAATTCTACCTAAACACGAAAAAATAAAAATAAATAATAAATTATGTATCCAATCGCAATCTTCTAAAAGTTGGATAGCTACGATTAAACCATAATGAAATTCACACCCTCATCCCTCCCTATATATTAATTCAAAACGTGTTGAGCCTAAATGACAGTTTTTCACGCGTCGGATGCTGACATGACGAAAATCTATGCTTAATGATGTTTTTATATTACTTTTACTCTGGAGTTATATTTGGTATTAGACATCAATAACTTTCATCATATATTTCTTAACTCAACACTCATGTTGTACATGGGTATTATACTAGTACGTGGCACGTATGTATGTATGCATGTATGTATGTATATATATATATATATATATAGGGAAATGCTACCATCCTGTTACGGTACCATCCCGTCGGATGTTTTAACCGTTGGATCATCGATCCTATCTAACTACACGTAGATCTAACGGTTAAAACAACCGACGGGATGGCACCGTAACGGGACCGTAGCATCTCCCGTATATATACATCACTCCAAAACAAAAACAAAACATAATAATGAGGAAAGGTCTCTACATAATTGGTGAATTTCCCCCATTTGCTTTTATACAAAACCACACTCAAAAGAGTCTCAAGACTACACAATCGCTTTACGAGTGTACACACACATGTAATGTAACAAGTAGTAGAGTATGTTTTTCTACCACCCAACACCCAACTTCACAAATCAACACAACATTCTCTCAATACAGTGAAAATGAAAAAGAAAAAGGAAAAAGTAATGGAATAAAGTGGGTCATCCAGAGGAAAATAAAACAAAAAAAATAAAATAAAATATACATATATAATAATAATAACAATGATGATGAAAAATAAAATAAAATTTAAAGGAGAAGAAAGAAAGAAAGGTCTCTAGATGCAGATTCGGAGATTGTAACTTGCACTGACCTCAGTTTCTTACAACAAATTCAACCTCTGCCAGAATTTCCATGCCGTTGGTTCCTAAAGAAGGTGAGTAGCTGCTGCGCCTGCAAAATAAGCACAAACACAGAAACAAATATACCAAATTACGGGCAGTTCCCTACTTGCAACCAACAAAGAAACAATCATAGTCCTTACCTTCTCCCTAGCCCTAGGCGTCCCGGACTGCGAAAGCGCAACCAATGGGGGCACGGCCCCCTCCTGCAAAACCCTGTTGCAGAACCGGCTGCTGTTGGTGCAGAGCTGAAGGAGGGCAGCCGCCGCATTCTCCTTCCCTCTCCCAGACCCGAGCTCCACCACCTCCACCAGCACCGGTATCCCCTCCTCCTGCCCGATCGCAGCCCGGCCCTCGTGGATCGTCGCCAGGTTGGACAGCACGGCCACCGCCTTGTCCACCATCCCGAACGCGGGGTCCATCAGCTCCACCAGGTGCCTCACCGCCCCGGCCTGCACAATCCGAGCCTTGTTCTCGTGGTTGATTGACAGGTTGAACAGAGCAGTCGCCGCGTCCTTCTTCCCCCTGGGGGTCCCGTTCCCAAGAAGGTCGACCAGCGGCTTTATGGCCCCCGACCGCCCGATCTTCACCTTGTTCTCCTCGATCACCGAGAGACTGAAAAGTGTGGCCGCCGAGTTCTCCTTTGCCTCGGGACTCCCGTGCTCGAGCACGTGGATCAGCGGCTCGATGGCACCGGCATTAGCAATGGCCGACTTGTTGTTGTCGTTGATGGATAGGTTGAGGAGGGCGGTGACTGCGTTCTCCTGCACGGCGAGGTCCGGCGAGCGGAGAAGGCCAACGAGAAAACCGATGGTCCCACACCCCGCGATCACGATACGGTTGTCCATGTTGTGCTTCGCGAGCAACCGGATCTCAGAGGTTGCGTTCCGCTGGGCGTCGAGGGACTCACTCTTGAGGTCCTCGACCAGCCGCTTCACCTGATTCTCAATCTCCAAGAGCTCAGGCCGCATCTCAGCTGCGGGGGATGATGAGGCGAGCCTGGGAGAAAACCGGTCGGTCGGCCGGCGCCAGAGCGCCTGCCCGCGGGCCCGCATCTCGAGCCTCGATGGGAAGTCTGGTTCCCTATGAGGGATCGTGTTTGCGGCGGCGGGTAGGGGGTCTGGGGCGAGCTCCCCTGAGACATCGGATCCCTCGACGGGAGTGCCCTGGGACCGGTTGGAATTTGAGTGGGTGCTGGAGGCAGAATTATTACGGTTGTGCCCCTGAGGTGGATTCTCGTCCGCGCCGCTCAAGTTTGGATTCCTCTCGCCAGAGTGATCCGACCGGTCGTCGGAACTTCTTGGGGAGGCTCGCTCAGCATCCGACACGTGTCCATTCGTGGGGGGAGCTGTGAAAGAATCTGAAAACGAGCGAGGGTGGGAAGGGGACGGGATCGGGCTGCGCGTCAGTGGGGAGCTCGAGGACCTGTCCGGGGTGCCGCAACTGTTGATCCTGCGGACCCCACCAGCCTCGGCGTTTACAAGGAGCAGCGAAAGCTTTGACGTTGTTTTCACGGGGTCTGGCAGTTTGACGTTGTTTGTGTCGCACCAGCTGGCAATGAGGGCTTTGACGGTGTAGTTCGGTATAAGATTCGTGTGGGCCAGGGTTTGACGCGTCTTGGGGCACACAGTCAGACCGAGGTCTATCCAGTCCCGTATGAAGGCTCGCTCGTAAGTCTGACCAGAGGCAACAATGACAGGATCTGTCATTAGCTCGAGCGAGAGCGGGCAGCAAAAGTCGGCGGGTATGGGAACGGGGTTGCAAAGTTCGGACTGTTTCAAGGAGACGAGGAGATCGTGCATGTGGGTGACCACGGCAATCATTTGGTCTATGTCCTCGACTTCACTGGTCTTTTCTGCTTGCTCGGCGTTTTCCTTCAGCTTCTCTAGAGCCACGGCCTCAATCAGGAGCTCTTGATTCGACTTTAAGCCCAGGCTGTCTGCAACTTGTGCCAGGTCATCTGAGCTAGCTTCAGGGCCCTCCACATGGTCCTTGATGGCTTTCTTGATGACAAGTGAAGTTTGTTTGGAATTTGTGCTCTGGATTTTTTGCACAAGGTTCTGCGATATATCACAGGTGGGAGAAGATATTAAAGTAAGCACCTGTCTTTCCGCTATATGCGCCACTGAGATTTCTACTGAAAGACCAAAGAGGGGAATTTAAGCAGACATTATACATTACCTCATCAGAAGATTTCAACAACTCCAGGATCTGCAAACTCTGAGCTCTAATCTTTGAAATAAGTGACTCGACCTGTAAAACCTGCATGCATATCAAGCAAGGATTAGCAAGAGCATAACTAAGAGAAACAGGCCGAAATTACAACTGAAGCCAATGGTCATTCACATACAAAGTATATTTTACTCATCAATGGCTGCCAGTTTTCACACAATTCCCTTATTTCATCAACAGATTGGAGTAGTCCTGCAAACGCACTTTGCAGCATTTCTTCTTCCACATCAGTAACAGCATCAAGTATCGTCTTCAACAATTTCAGTATCTCTTCAGCCTTTACATAATACTTTTGAACTGGTTCAATTTTAACGCTCTCACATGAAGATAGTTGGGAAAAACATGTGATGCTGTTGAGAAGTGATTTTAACATAGATATCTCCATCCCTGGTACATCATTATCAATGCTGAACCTTAGTAAGCTGCGAGCCTTAATGAAAATTTCTCAACATATTGTGACAAAAAAGGATGAGATAAGATTTGCATCCAAAATTGGGCTCAATATATTTGCAATAAATAATAAATAGATCTTTCTGTAAAATTCAGTTTGGTAAAATTAGCCAAAGAGAAAGAAGAAGAATGCAATGAGGGAAATTTAACAAGATACAACACGGAAAATCACAAAAACGCAGAAATTACAAACATCTGAATGTACACACACATAGCTGGAGCTGCTAGAAATGACTACCTTAAATCAAACTAGGGGGGAAAAAAAAGCAACTCTGAAATGGAGTTCCATTCCAGTGCCAACCTTATATCAAACTCATAATCCTATATCAGTTATTAATTGTCGCTCTTATTTCCTCTACGTGTTCCAGGGTTTGTATTTTCACTTCGATAAAGATTGTTACAAAGGGATACATTAATCACAAATAGAGTGCTAGACATCCAGATTTTAATATCAGCAACTTTAAAATAGATCGGTTATATGTTAAAGCTGGTATAAAACATAGGGATCAAGGGAATGACAACGAAACACAATAGTGATGATGGCTACTGCCTATTAGATAAGAAAGATAGGTGAAGTTAAATATCCGTTCATTTTAATTTTTCTTTGTTCTTGTTTCCTACAAGAGAACGATAAAAAATCAGAAAGAAGTAAAACTTTTTAGTGATTTAAATGCGGCACAAATGCAATCAATGTGACACATAACAAAAATAGTAAAAAGAATGATTAGATATGATTTTGTCACTGGAATGTACTGTGAGCCAACAGTGGAATTTGTGAGAGTATATAATAATAATTTTTAATGATTACAGATCCCAGGCAGGAAAGGGAGTCAAAATAACTAATAAACTAAGAGGTACATGGACCCTGTGCCAGCCAATACAACACCCTTAAAAACAAGTAATTGACAGTTATCACTTCTTGAAGATAAAATATAACATAGGAGTTTAATTAAGCAGAAAAAAAAAAGTTAAGAAGTTATGAAGTGAAAAGATATTATATATTTCATGAAACTTTCCATCAGAAATAACAAGAAACCTCTTCGCTATGGAGATCTTTGCATCCAACCACTATCTCAACTGTCATATTGGGCAGAAGATAGGCATTGTATCTCAAAATAACATCAAAAGTCTCCATGTACTGTATGGATGTTTTAAGGATAACCGAAGTCATCGAGAAGCTATTCCTAAAGGCAGCAAGAAAGGTAGTGGTGGAGAAAAGAGATGCTAAGGGTACTCATGAATTGGGTTTTACTAACTAATAAATCAAAGTAAGAGATGTGCATAATCAAGCACTTGAATAAATCATAAGAAAAATTCCAAAGGCGCAAAGTGGCACTTTCACAAATGGAAATCTAGAGATGTTGTTACTTCTCAGAGTCCTAAGTTTAATCTCCTTCTGACAATCAACAACACTCTAGAATGAGGACATTAGAACCCATTTTTAAAAAGATAATGAATCCACAGAAAACAAGCTCTCCAAGAAGTTAAGCACGTCAAACATTAGAAGCAAGATCAACATGTTTTCTTCCTTATCATGGTGGAAAAAACTGGATAACAATAAAGGTAATACGCATGAGACCTCGCTTATGGACCTAACTAACAACCCAGTTTGCATAAACTAAAGGACAGAGTAACATTGACTACATTCTATGCTTCTAGCTCAAGTAAGAATATGGAATTGCTGCAACAACATTAACTCGATTGATTAAGTTTCGATTGAATCATTGAAATCTTCGAGATCACAGTATTGAAGTGAGCGCACAAATGCAAATGCTGCTTCTATTAACAAAGCAATGGCATAATCCTTTAAATACATTGAATAATATAAGATACCTATTAAATTAAAATGGATGAAATAGGAATGCTTATCCTAAGAATGATCATTATCTCAATTATCCACCTCATTATAACAAAAAAAACCCGCAAGGTATGGAAAAAAAAGGTTGCATATTCTAGAAACTTTCTCCCAAGTGTTGTCCGACTTTGAGCGCCAGAAATGGTAAAGCGGAATAACCGCCTAGTCGCCTACCCCTTTCCAACCCTTCGTACTAGACCCGCTGATGTAGGAAAACGTACGAATGGGACGATATTAATGAGATCGCAACTCAAGAACATCTGAACACGATATTAAATCATCTTTTCATTCAATAATTCATAATCAACCAAATAAAATAAACAAGACTCCTAAACCCTATCCGTCCAACAAGACAAGATCACTTACTAAATATTAAATAATAATATTAAACTTCTAACTTTTTCTCTAAGATACCTATTATATAATAATGCAAATAATAATAATAATAATAATGATAATAATACTAGATACTGGTCTACACCACCCGCACAAGCGGATACCTTGCCCAAGAGTAGCTCTAAGTCTCTAACTGCTTAATCTAGGCCTCAACAGGCACTTGCAGAAGAAGATACTGAAAATAAAATTCTTTAATCTACAGAAAAACACTATAATCCAAGTACTAAATATCGGAATCTGATATCAGATCATCAATTTACATCTGCATGTGTAATTAGGTAATGACACTCTTTGGTAGATGCTAGCAACCTCATATCACAAAAAATAACACAAAACATTTACAACGTAATTAAATAAATATTCAAAAGATAAGATTAGATTACCCCTGTAACCAGTGTCCTAGGAGAAGCTTTAGCAGACTCAGGAAATGATCAGGTCAACTTCTAGCCGGCGATGCCCATTCATGTGCCAATCATACAAACAAAAATCATCCTTCAAAACAATCTTACCTTCGCTAAGTCCATAAAATTGATGGATTGGCCAACACATAACATTCAAGAAAAAATGAATAAACTCACACATGACATACGCATACGAGCTGGCGTGAGGGACCCAACAAAATAATTGTGCTAGAGGGAAGATGCCAGACTAAAAAGCAACAGCTGAAGAAGGACAAATAGACTAAAACTACATCAACAGAAACCAATTTCGAATAGGTAATAACATTAGGGTTTATGCAGAGAAGTCAGATCCCAAATGACGACTCTCGGTTTTTCTCTCTCCATACCCATATCCCTATCTATCAAATTCGGTGGACTTTCCTCGGTTTATCATTTTCGGTTTAGATTCTCAAAAAATGACCGATTGTAGTCATTTAGTGTATATATAGCGGCATCAACACGGGCCAGCAGGGTGGGGCGGCCAATAGGCTGGCCCACAATCATGACAAGCCAAAGAAATTTCAGCCAGCCCATCCCTGCCTCATGCCAGACCCACCCAGTACTAAAAAAACTGCTGCAAACATCATAAATTCCAATCATCCTAAAAATAATTTCTGAGACAAATATAATGCCAAGAAAATAAATGATAAAATGCCCAAACTACAACAAGTTCAACACAAATTCTCAGTCAAATACTCAAAGTATCGGCCACAATTTAATTCAGCGCACAATGAACAAAACAACAATTTCACCCAAATTAAGCCAAATAATCAACCCTAATTCGAGATCCATGGTACCTGATGTGCTCCGTAATGGGCTCGGGAAAGACCGGACTTGAGCTGGAAAGGACTGGGCTACCGGACTTGGTGCGCTGCTGTCGTGTGCGGTGGTCGATATACTTCGCTCTGCTGTGGTGTCTTCGCTGCGCCTAGTGGTGGTTGCCGCCGCTACGTGCGTGAATCGGAGATTGAAGAGATTTTAGGGTTCCTTAATTTTTTGGCCTTCTTAATTATTTGGGGCAATTATGCAGACGGGATATGATATTGATATGGTGGAGATGGGTTTATACCCTTTGTTTGTTTTTTTTTTTTTTTTGTTAGTACATTGTTTTTTTGACGGAATTTAACGCGTGCAGGTAGTCCAACTGCATTAGGGTGTTGTACAATTGCGACAAATCGTTCTCCAAAGTTGACTGTTAATTGTCCTGGGTACAATTATTCTTAGCATTGCAACCATTGAAGGTTCGTTCGTGTTTGATAAAAACTCGTTTGTTTGTTACTCGAATGGACACGAGCTCGTTCGTGAATGTTCGAGTTTCAACGATGTTCGCGAACATTAGTTTAATATAATATTGTTTTTTATATATTTACATAATATTTTTAATAAAAATGAGTAATGTTATATGTACATAATATTGTACATAGAGGTGTACATAACACTCACATTGAGTGGGACACATTAAAAATAAATAAATCAATCAAATAGACCCCACTCCATGTGAGTGTTATGTACATCTTTATGTACATTTATTATGTACATATAGCATTACTCAATAAAAATTCTAAAATATAAAATATTTTTATTTTATTTTTTAGTTCGAACGAACAAATTTTGAGGTAATCAAACATATTTAAAAAGTTTATGTATTGAACTACTCGAATACGAACGAACTCGAGTTTTGACGAACAATTAAACGAACGAGCTCGAACACGATTTTTTGCTCGAAAAATAAATGAACGAACACGAACATTGTTCGAACATAAACGAACACGAACTCGAACAGCCTAAGCTCGATTCAATTCAATTCGTTTACAACACTAAGTACATACAGTCATATTGATGGTGCAAACCAACTCGGCCCAGGAAAATGTCAATTATTTAATTTATGTACTATATTATTCGACATATTTTGCAATATATAGGGAGGGATCTAGTAAATTATTCATACACAAACAATTCAACTTTGAAAAATAATTAAACAAACATTTTTACTCTAAAATTTTGCTTGAATAATATATTGAGTTCGAGCTAATCGAAAGTTCAATAAGTTTATTCAGCAAATTATTCACAAAAAAAAATAATAATAACAATTAAACGAAAATTTTTATATCTAAATTTGTGCTCAAATAATAAGAGAAACATGTAAACGAAAATTTTTATATCTAAATATGTGCCCAACTAATAAATGATCGTGTTAAACGATAGTGTTCGAGCTTAATCAAACGAAAGTACAAAATGTTCAAGCTCGGTTCGTTCAAGCTTGTGTGTCTAGATATTTGTCAAGGTGAAAAGCCAATCATTTAAATACTTGGGTTTAACAAATAATTCGTTTGTTCAATCTCTCCATTTATAAAATCTTGGGAGACGTTAAAGCCAGTGTGGACATTCATTTGATAGGTTAAGTGAATGGGCACACACCTTCTCTTTCTATTATAATAACCAATGATCCAAAGGCAGTAGCCTGTCATTAATAATGGGCTGGCCCAGTTTACCAATAGCGATTTACTGATCAAATCCTCTTTTGTTTCTCACACAAATCTCTCTCTCTCTCTCTCGCTCTATCTCTCTCTCTCTATCTCTATCTTTGTCACTCGCGCTTGTACACACTCGTCACTGGCAAGTCCCTCGCTCCATTTTCGTTTAGCGAAGCTTCATATATACAGCTTCACACAGGTATACAAAATAATCAGTGGGTTTAACAAATAACTCGTTTGTTCAATCTCTCCATTTAAACAATCTTGGAAGACGTTAAGGCCAGCGTGGACATTCATTTTATAGGTTAAGTGAATGGCCTACACCTTCTCTTTCTATTATAATACCCCAATGGCCCAAAGACAGTGGCCTGTCATTAATAATGGGCTGACCCAGTTTACCAATAGTGATTTAATGATCAAATCCTCTTTTGTTTCTCACACAAATGTCTCTCTATATCTCTGTCTCTCGCGCTCGTACACACTCGTCACTGGTAAGTCCCTCGCTCCATTTTCGTTTAGCATAGCTTCACACAGGTTTACGTTATCGTCATATATGTCTGAATCATAGCTTTTTTCAGTTTACACTAATCCAAAATCTCCTACAATAGAATTTATGGGGTGCATACAATGTGCACCAAGTGTTTGATGGTATTCCTCGCAGATGGGTATCTTGAAGATTTAGTGTCAGAACTGGAAGTGTCCTTGTTCTAGTCGTAGCTGTATACTTATTATTTTATTTACCCAGGTTGCTCGGACGTTGGGGATCGTATGTTTTTTTGCTCTTTGCCTTCAAAAACTATGTGTCAAGGGGTTTGGTATTATTCTTCATACAGATATAGGCTTTCTTGAAGATTTAGTATTGTAAATGAAATTAATCAGGAATAAATTTTGGAGATTTAGGATCTGAACTGGACGTGCCCTTGCTCCATGTTCTTGTTGTAGCTGTATATTCTTTTTTTTTTTTTTTGTCCCAATTTGTTTGAATGTTGGGGACTTTGAAAGTGTGCTCTTTTGCACTTGACCCTTCAAAAACTTTCGTGTCATGGTGTTTGATATCATTCCTCATATGGATATTGAGTCGTTGCTTTTCTTGTTAACCTCTTTCATTCTCCTCCAAACCAAAACCTAGATCCACCAACAAACACCTGATCATCTCTTAAATCATGATATTGTAAATTCCGATAGATAATGTGCCCTCAAAAGCCAAAGTTCATTTTTTTTTTCTCATAAATTATGTTTCTGGTTTAGATTTTTTTTTCCCCTTAAAATAGTCTTCAATCCGAAGATGCTCTAGTTCACAGGCTTCTTCCCTAGTTTTCTAGTTCTGGGATGCTTAAACCTTTGTAGGTAGCATTGCTATTGTTTTTAGCTTGTTTTCAATGAGTATGTTCGCTTTAGTAGATGATTTCAGATATTGAATGGCTTAAAGCGCATGCTTTTCTAATTATCCGTTGTTGGGGGAATTTTTCCATTAGAAAAGTGTATATATACACACCTTATCACGACAGCTTCCACTTATGATTGCAGTTGCGAAATGTTCTGCGACCCTCCTTACAACAGATCGCATCTGATAAAAACCAAATCACATTTATCGCATGACAAAAAAAAAATCTGAAATTAGTAGATGCAAATTATCACATTTCTTACATCATTGGACATAAAAGCTCGATCCGGGTCATCCACGATCGATGAAAGAGTGCCCTCATGGTCAAGAAAAATGACCAATTTCTCATCCCTCGCTCGATTCACGATTGTTTGGAACGAATCAAGAGCTGATGGGTACTTAATTTGCAAAATATGCAACGATTATAACAAGATCTCGGTAAAAAACAAACATAAAATGAATGGAATATTTAAAACAAAAATACTAATGACAATGACAATTAATAATAACAAAAACACACCATCCAAGAGAGACAAAATTTTCGCATCGTCCATGACATCGTCGGCAAAACCGTCGAAATCTTTCGAGATCTTCTTGCGAGGAGGAGATGATGATCTCATGGCATCCAAACAACCATTAGAACAGACATCATCGAGGTTTTTCCTTGTAATGGTGGGGATGCTTGTACCAGGTGAATATGTATCGATCGTAACATAAGGAAAAAAGAAGGCGAAAAAGAAGGGCAAAAAAAATTGTGCATTTACCTTCAATCCACCGGGTTTATCTCCAAAGTTGTTGATCTGACCTCTTCTCGAGTTGAGATCGCCAATAACATCCCCCAAATGCTCTTCTGGCGTGACAACCTCGACTTTTTGGTTTGATGTGGAGAAGGGACGAGCTCAACAATGCAATGGGAAAATGAGGACGGGGAAGAAGAAGAAGAAGTCGACGAAGATTTCATTCCCAGTGAAGATGATTTCACAGACGAGACCTCTGAAACCGAATTAGATAGATCGGTAAATGAGGAGAGTGAACCCGAGTTCATTGAAGAAGAACACTCATTTCTTAGTGGTGGTCGCCACATTTATCGCGAGATGGGTGAATGGGAGCCATCGAAGATAGATGAGAACGAGTATGCTCTTCCAGTTTGGAATGGTGACATTGAGACCATAGGTTTGGGTACAGTTTTTAGGAGCAAGGAAGAAGCTCAATCGGGTATCTTGGCTTGGAACGTTGATAGGCTAAGGGTTGTTCGGACAACAAATTCTAATAAAAAGTCGTACAAAGTGGTCTGCAGGTCTAATGAAGATGAACCTTGTGTGTGGAAGGCTCGGGTGACTACGAAACGGGTTCATGAAATGTGGGAATTAACTGAATGGACTGACAAACACACTTGTATGCAACGGGTCGAGAGAAATGACCACTGAAACGTAACCGCCCGTATGATTTTGAATCTTGTAATTAACAAGATTGAAAAGAAACTGGACTACAACGTTAGCATTATCCAGGCCGATGTCAAACAGTGTTGGAAAGTCGATGTCAGCTACAAGAAGGCATGGCACGACAGGAAAAAAAAGTCATCGATCGTGTGTATGGCAGTTGGGAATCGAACTTCGCAGAACTCCCTCAATTACACCGGATAGTTATAAAAGCAAGCGCTTTAAGCCATTCAATATTTGAAATCCTCTACTAAAGCGAACACACTCATTGAAAACAAGCTAAAAACCAATAGCAATGCTACCTACAAAGGTTTAAGCATCCCAGAACTATAAAACACTAGGGAAGAAGCCTGTGGACTAGAGCATTTTCGGATTCAAGACTATTTTAAGGGGGGAAAATCAAAACCAGAAACATAATTTATGAGAAAAAAATGAACTTTGGCTTTTGAGGGCACATTATCTATCGGTATTTACAATATCATGATTGAAGAGATGATCAGGTGTTTGTTGGTGGATCTAGGTTTTGGTTTGGATGAGAATGAAAAAGCTTAACAAGAAAAGTAGTGACTTAATATCTCTATGAGGAATGATATCAAACACCATGACACGAAAGTTTTTGAAGGGTCAAGTGCAAAAGAGCACACTTTCAAAGTCCCCAACATTCAAACAACTTGGGACATAAAAAAGAATATACAGCTACAACAAGAACATAGAGCAAGGGCACGTCCAGTTATGATCTTAAATCTCCAAAATTTATTCCTGATTGAATTCATTTACAATACTCACTCTTCAAGAAAGTCTACAGCTGTATGAAGAATAATACCAAACCCCTTGACACATAGTTTTTTAAAGCAAAGAGCAAAAAAACATACGATCCCCAACGTCCGAACTGGGTAAATAAAATAATAAGTATACAGCTACGAGTAGAGCAAAGAACAAGGACACTTCCAGTTCTGACACTAAATCGTAAAGATACCCATCTGTGAGGAATACCATCAAACACACTTGGTGCACATTGTATGCACCCCATAAATTCTATTGCAGAAGATTTTGGATTAGTGTAAACTGATAAAAGATATAATTCGGACATATATGACGATAATGTGAACCTGTGTGAAGCAGCGCTAAACGAAAATGGTGCGAGGGACTTACCAGTGAGGAGTGTGTACTAGCGCGAGAGACAGAGATAGAGAGAGAGAGAGAGAGAGAGAGAGAGAGAGATTTGTGTGAGAAATAAAAGAGGATTTGATCAGTAAATCGCTATTGGTAAACTGGGCCAGCCCATTATTAATGATAGGTCACTGTCTTTTGACCATTGGGTATTATAATAGAAAGAGAAGGTGTGGGCCCATTCACTTAACCTATCAAATGAATGGTCCACACTGGTCTTAACGTCTCCCAAGATTGTTTAAATGGAGAGATTGAACAGATGATGCAAATGCCCTTAATTATTATGCAACTTTTATAAACCATTTTATTCAAACTTCAAAAAACATATAATGATTTAACAAAAATTGCTACAAGAGCATCATCTCCAGTGTATGAATGTCAACGTTGAAGTGTTCGTGCCACATGTCAGTAATTAATTGGATTGTGATTTTCTATAACATCAATGTGGACATGAGAGATTATAACATTGTACAACTATCTCCAATGTCTGTCTTTCATTCAAGTCATTTGTACGTGTATCTCTATTTGTTTTTTACAAAATAAATGATCAAAACGAGTTATAATAGAGCATAGACAAGTTAATCCATGATTGATTAAGATGCATAAAAAGTGATAATTAGCATTATAACATTGATTAAAAATACACATTCAGCTAAAATTATCTCCTAATTTATTCATACATCTTAATGTTTCCATATGAACATGAACAAGAGAAACTACTTTCCACAATACGTCCATAACAAGCACAATGTCAGGGAGACCACAACCTTTTTAACCTTAGCAAGATACCAACAACATTAAGTTCTACAACATTTCGTGTGAATTTGCTCGTCTCAATATAGGAATCGTCCCACCAACAGCAACAATCTGTTGCTTCAATTGAAATCACAAAAAAAAACCAGAATCTCTAGTTAGAATCACACAGTTTTCGTGTAAATTAAACGACTTGTTAAGAATTTGAATATGCGGGTTCTTTACTTTGGTATTGAGTAAATAACAGAAACTATCCTCATGTGTGTCGCGAACCAGCAAAAAAAAAAATCGATTGAACTTTCGAAACTACCAGCACTCAGTGGGTTTAACAAATAATCCACTCTCAGGAGTGTAACTTGTGAAGCAAAAAGCCAAGTATTTTTGCCTATGCCTTTTGTAGTTAAACCTCTTTTTTTTTTTTTTTTCTTTAATCATCTATATAAGAAAATATGACAAATAGAAACCCGAAATAGTCCCTGGAGCTTGGTCTTGAGTAGCATGTACTCTTGATTTATGTGCTTCAAACTCGAGAAATATGCAGAAGTTAGTGGCTAAGTAGCTTGGATTGTTCTTCAATCTCAAGTTCTTAACTATGAAGACTAAGAAATAAAGAGATCACAAAAGGAATTAACTATTACCCTTCAGCATTTTGCTCAACACAAAGGTTGCGAAATATTTCGTAACCATTAAAATTCGGTGGATTACAGAATTGACAAGATACAATATTTTAAGACTTATGATATCGTAATTTACACAAAATTATTTATTTTTGCACAATTCTGTAATCCAAGCATTTAAAACAAAAGTGCTTGTGAGTCTATATATTTGTCAAAGTGAAAAGCCAAGCATTTAAAACCATTGAGAGATAAGGTCAGATATAAAAAAGAACGTTAAAAAACGAAACACCCCATTTTAAACAAATGCAGAATGCTTGTCCAAAGTGTATGCACCCCTCGCTAGTTCGGCATCTCAAGCAACATTGCCAAAGAGCCTAAGGGCGTGATTGTTTATGAATTCTACAGTATCTCACTCAAAACTCAAATTTAAACTTCACTATCTCCAATATTATCAATATAAAATTAAATAATATCAACCAATCACTATTACACATCACATCAACTTTAATTCACTATTCATTCACTCACATAATTTTAACTAACCATCACTTCCAATCATTTTCTCCTACTTTTACATCAAATCAACTTTAATTATTTTAATTTAAATATTATTTCAAAATATTCACTAACAATTAACCATACTACTTTTTTCAAACTTAACTATAATTAACAAAAAAAACTAGTTTTTTACTAGTTGAATTCATATCCAATCACCCCCTAAAGTTTCCATGTGACAATCATGAGTCAAAACAAAAAAACATATCGGTCACCTAACCTAATCAACAATGGAGACGGAGAACATGTAAAATCAAGTACGAAAAAGTCAGCCTGGAACTCAACGAACAATGCCTATGAAACAACCCAGAGTTTTCATAAAGTAGTGCATAAAATAAGACAGTCAACATTCACACGAAAAAAGGTTTAAAATGCGATGAAATCTTTTGTTTAGCACACTTCACTAGAACAAATTTCTCGGGCAAGATAATAACATTATCCGAAAATGGAGGAAGACAAAGACAATAAGCGAAAACGCACTTGCGTACAGCCACATGACTTCATAAAGCTCATTTCATCTTGGCCTCAGTGAACAGAACATGGCGGTTCACACGAGGGTCGTACTTTCGGAACTCAAGCTTGATATTATTGCTTTGAAGCCTCTTTGTCTTTTTCACCACGTAGAAAAACCCAGTCCCAGCAGCTGAGACGAGCCTCACCAGCATAGCACCAGCCTTCTTCTTCTCACCCATTTTGACTGTTCATGCAAAAAAATGACAAAACATTGAAAACAAGTAGCAGGTGATAATAAAAAATTTAAAAACATGAAAAGAAACAAAATGCAATTTTCTATGTCAAAAATGAACAATTACACCGGATAATTAGAAAAGCAAGCGCTTTAAGCCATTCAATATCTGAAATCCTCTACTAAAGCGAACACACTCATTGAAAACACTGGCCTTATCACACCTGATTCAGCATTCTTTATTTCGTAACCAATCTTGCGAGAACGCGAAAGACGCGAGCGGTGAGTACGCGACAAAGGGATCGGGCGGTACGCGAGGGGAGGATGTTGGGTGGAAGGCTCGCGCCATGACCAGCCGAGGACGAGCTAACAAGCGTGTGGGGACCAGCGTGCCGGCCACTCGCGAGAAGGGCGAGCACGCGCAAGGGACGAGGCGAGCGGGCGCACGGGCAAGGCCGCGAGCGACGCGTGGGACGCGACAGGTACCGATACCGAGGAGGACAAGGACTAGCAGCCACGGCTAGGGTTCGCGATGGACGTGCAGCACAAGCAAGGGATCAAGGGCCGATTTACTTGGCTTATTTAGACTTCTAGTTTGGTTGGGATTTGGAATAAAGGCATGTGAGATTATATAATTATAATTTTTAATGGTTACAGATCCCAGGCAGGAAAGGGAGTCAAAATAACTAATAAACTAAGAGGTACAAGGACCCTGTGTCAGCCAATACAACACCCTTAAAATAAATAATTGACAGTTATCACTTCTTGAAGATAAAATTAGAAATAGGAGTTTAATTAAGCAGGAAAAAAAAAAAAAAAGTTAAGAAGTTATTAAGTGAGAAAATATTATATATTTCATGAAACTTTCCATCAGAAATCAGAAGAAACCTCTTCGCTATGGAAATCTTGCATCCAACCACTATCTCAACTGTCATATTGGGCAGAACATAGGCATTGTATCTCAAAATAACATCAAAAGTCTCCATGTACTGTATGGATGTTTTAAGGATAACCGAAGTCATCGAGAAGCTATTCCTAAAGGCAGCAAGAAAGGTAGTGGTGGAGAAAAGAGATGCTAAGGGTACTCATGAATTGGGTTTTACTAACTAATAAATCAAAGTAAGAGATGTGCATAATCAAGCACTTGAATAAATCATAAGAAAAATTCCAAAGGCGCAAAGTGGCACTTTCACAAATGGAAATCTAGAGATGTTGTTACTTCTCAGAGTCCTAAGTTTAATCTCCTTCTGACAATCAACAACACTCTAGAATGAGGACATTAGAACCCATTTTTAAAAAGATAATGAATCCACAGAAAACAAGCTCTCCAAGAAGTTAAGCACGTCAAACATTAGAAGCAAGATCAACATGTTTTCTTCCTTATCATGGTGGAAAAAACTGGATAACAATAAAGGTAATACGCATGAGACCTCGCTTATGGACCTAACTAACAACCCAGTTTGCATAAACTAAAGGACAGAGTAACATTGACTACATTCTATGCTTCTAGCTCAAGTAAGAATATGGAATTGCTGCAACAACATTAACTCGATTGATTAAGTTTCGATTGAATCATTGAAATCTTCGAGATCACAGTATTGAAGTGAGCGCACAAATGCAAATGCTGCTTCTATTAACAAAGCAATGGCATAATCCTTTAAATACATTGAATAATATAAGATACCTATTAAATTAAAATGGATGAAATAGGAATGCTTATCCTAAGAATGATCATTATCTCAATTATCCACCTCATTATAACAAAAAAAACCCGCAAGGTATGGAAAAAAAAGGTTGCATATTCTAGAAACTTTCTCCCAAGTGTTGTCCGACTTTGAGCGCCAGAAATGGTAAAGCGGAATAACCGCCTAGTCGCCTACCCCTTTCCAACCCTTCGTACTAGACCCGCTGATGTAGGAAAACGTACGAATGGGACGATATTAATGAGATCGCAACTCAAGAACATCTGAACACGATATTAAATCATCTTTTCATTCAATAATTCATAATCAACCAAATAAAATAAACAAGACTCCTAAACCCTATCCGTCCAACAAGACAAGATCACTTACTAAATATTAAATAATAATATTAAACTTCTAACTTTTTCTCTAAGATACCTATTATATAATAATGCAAATAATAATAATAATAATAATGATAATAATACTAGATACTGGTCTACACCACCCGCACAAGCGGATACCTTGCCCAAGAGTAGCTCTAAGTCTCTAACTGCTTAATCTAGGCCTCAACAGGCACTTGCAGAAGAAGATACTGAAAATAAAATTCTTTAATCTACAGAAAAACACTATAATCCAAGTACTAAATATCGGAATCTGATATCAGATCATCAATTTACATCTGCATGTGTAATTAGGTAATGACACTCTTTGGTAGATGCTAGCAACCTCATATCACAAAAAATAACACAAAACATTTACAACGTAATTAAATAAATATTCAAAAGATAAGATTAGATTACCCCTGTAACCAGTGTCCTAGGAGAAGCTTTAGCAGACTCAGGAAATGATCAGGTCAACTTCTAGCCGGCGATGCCCATTCATGTGCCAATCATACAAACAAAAATCATCCTTCAAAACAATCTTACCTTCGCTAAGTCCATAAAATTGATGGATTGGCCAACACATAACATTCAAGAAAAAATGAATAAACTCACACATGACATACGCATACGAGCTGGCGTGAGGGACCCAACAAAATAATTGTGCTAGAGGGAAGATGCCAGACTAAAAAGCAACAGCTGAAGAAGGACAAATAGACTAAAACTACATCAACAGAAACCAATTTCGAATAGGTAATAACATTAGGGTTTATGCAGAGAAGTCAGATCCCAAATGACGACTCTCGGTTTTTCTCTCTCCATACCCATATCCCTATCTATCAAATTCGGTGGACTTTCCTCGGTTTATCATTTTCGGTTTAGATTCTCAAAAAATGACCGATTGTAGTCATTTAGTGTATATATAGCGGCATCAACACGGGCCAGCAGGGTGGGGCGGCCAATAGGCTGGCCCACAATCATGACAAGCCAAAGAAATTTCAGCCAGCCCATCCCTGCCTCATGCCAGACCCACCCAGTACTAAAAAAACTGCTGCAAACATCATAAATTCCAATCATCCTAAAAATAATTTCTGAGACAAATATAATGCCAAGAAAATAAATGATAAAATGCCCAAACTACAACAAGTTCAACACAAATTCTCAGTCAAATACTCAAAGTATCGGCCACAATTTAATTCAGCGCACAATGAACAAAACAACAATTTCACCCAAATTAAGCCAAATAATCAACCCTAATTCGAGATCCATGGTACCTGATGTGCTCCGTAATGGGCTCGGGAAAGACCGGACTTGAGCTGGAAAGGACTGGGCTACCGGACTTGGTGCGCTGCTGTCGTGTGCGGTGGTCGATATACTTCGCTCTGCTGTGGTGTCTTCGCTGCGCCTAGTGGTGGTTGCCGCCGCTACGTGCGTGAATCGGAGATTGAAGAGATTTTAGGGTTCCTTAATTTTTTGGCCTTCTTAATTATTTGGGGCAAATATGCAGACGGGATAGGATATTGATATGGTGGAGATTGGTTTAATATCCTTTTTTTTAATTTTTTTTTGACGGAATTTAACCTGTGCAGGTAGTTTGTTACGAATCGTGTATCAAACAATAAATGTGTATCAAAAACCGGGTTAATGGACTCGATTTTGACACGACTAGATGCTTGGAAGCAAGCTTTGGTGGTGAAAGTTCATAAATTACTTAGCCAAAAACGTAGTTCCCCAAATAAATACATTACAACCTCTAAAAATGCAGATAAAAACTATAAAAATAACTGCTCCCGTGCGGACTTTTGCGGCACTAAGGACGGTTAGCGCCGCTAACCGTGTTGAACGTAATTCCTCTGTTGCCCACTGGATTTTGATAGCGCCGTTATTTTCTCGGCCTTAGCGCCGCTAAGGCTCCTTAGCAGCGCTATCCCCCTAACAGCTGTCATTCTTCTGCATCTTCATTCTTGCTCGTCGAGCCCGGTTATACGCGTTCTTTAGCTGACAGGCCTCATCCGCATCATTCTCGTCCCCTTCAAGAGAGTCCTTGTCCTCAAGGACAAAATCCGGAAATTGACTTCGCATATCTTGTAAATTTTCCCAAGTCGATTCCTCTTCCGGAAGTTGGTCCCATTCGATCAAGACTTCCCAACGGAAGCGACCAGCCTTTTTTACCCTCCGATAATCCAATGCTCTTATTGGACGTATGATCATAGTGCCTCTTGAGAGAATTGTGTGTTGGCGATAGGGTCTAAGCTTCAAGTAAACCCAATCACCTAGTTTGAATCGTTCCTCTCTTCTTCATTTATCATAGTACTCCTTCATTCGATTGATCGATCCATACAAATTTCCTTTGAGCTCCCGAATCATATAATCTTGTTCCATGAGCTCACGATCCACCTCATCATTCGGTGATTTTCCCATCGGATAACTAACCAATAATGGTGCCTTCCGTCCATACACCAACTCGAAAGGAGTGAATTTGGTCGATGCATGGTACATTGTATTATACCAAAATTCAGCTCACGGTAGAAATCCTTCCCATTTTCTCGGAAATTCATGAACATAGCATCAAGAATATTGTTCGAGAATACGATTGGTTACCTCGGTTTGCCCGTCCGTTTGAGGATGATAAGCTGAGGTCATAGCCAACTCAATAACCCTGCATTTTGAAAAACTTCTTCCAGAAACTACTCATGAATATCCGATCCCTATCTGATACAATGGACCGGGGCATCCCATGCAACTTCATCACATAATCAATAAGGAACTTAGCTATGGATTTAGCCGTATATGGATGAGTAATAGGAATGAAATGTGCATACTTGGTAAGACGATCCACGACCACCATGATCCCGTTGAACCCATTAGACATTGGAAGCCCTTCTATGAAGTCCATTGTTATATCTTCCTAAATTCTCTCGGGTACCGGCAAAGGTTGTAAAAGTCCTCCCAGTTTTATGGAATCCGACTTCACTCTTTGGCAAACTTCACACTTTGTTACGAACTCCCGAACGTCATTCTTTACCCCCGGCCAAAAAAAAAAATAATTTAAAAGCCTTGACCACGTACGGTACACTCCCGAGTGTCCCCCAATCTTGGCTTCGTGGAAATATTGCACCAGCTCAAGTCTCAAATGATCGGTTTTCGGTACATACCCGACCTTTATATAGTAACAAGCTGCCATAGACATCATAATCTTGGACCTCCTCCTCTTGAGCTTCCATTTTCCTACGAACATCATTACAAAAGGCATCTTGAGCATTTGCCTCTCGTAGTTATCCCATATAGCCCATGTCGGTCCTGAAATGGCTTGAAGTTCTGCCACGTCAGTCCGGCGAGATAACGCATCCGCCACTGCGTTTTGTCGGCATGGTCTATAACAAATCTCAAAGTCAAATCTCATGAGCTTTGACACAAACTTTTGTTGCTCGGGAGTCACTATTCGTTGCTCCAACAAATGCTAAGTGGTTGTTGGTCCGTCACAATTTGAAAATGTCGGCCCAAAAGGTAAGGCATCCAAACCCGGACCGCTTCTACCACAGCTAACAATTCTTTTACGTAGACCGACCATCCTACTCGTACACCCCCCAATGCCTTACTCATATAAGCAATGGGTTGATCTTCTTGTGTAAGGACGGCTCCAATCCCCACATTACTAGCATCCGTATGGACTTCAAACATCACCTCAAAATTAGGCATGGCTAATACCGGAGTTGTTGACATAGCCCCCTTGAGTTTTTCCAACGCCTTCTCACTACTAGTCGACCATTTGAATCCTCCTTTTTTTGTCATCTTCGTCAATGGCTTAGCAATCGATCCAAAGTCTTTGACAAATTTTCGATAATATCCAGTCAGCCCCAAAAACCCACGTAGTTCCTTCAAATTCTTCGGTTTAGGCCAATCGAGCATCGCCTCAATTTTCTTGGAATCCACTCTAACTCCTTCAAAAGATATGGTGTGGCCCAAATACTCCACCGATTCTTGGCCAAAAGAACACTTCGAAGGTTTTATCTAAAAATCATTCTCCTTCAAAATATTCAAGACCACCTTCAAATGCATCACATGTTCTTCGCAATTCTTCGAATACACCAATATATCATCAAGAACACCAACACAAATTTTCGCAAGTAACCTTGAAATATCAAATTCATAGCAAACTGAAAAGTGGATGGTGCGTTACATAAACCAAAAGGCATTACCAAATATTCATAGTGCCCTTGATGAGTCCGAAATGTCGTCTTGTGGATATCCTCTTCTGCCACCCTTATCTGATGGTATTCAGCTCGTAAATCTAACTTGGAAAAATAACAGGATCCCACCAACTCGTCCAACATGTCATCAATGCTTGGAATTATAAAATGATCTTTTATGGTAGCCGCATTGAGAGCCCGGTAATTCGTACAAAAACTCCACGTCCCATCCTTTTTCTTGGCAAGGAGTACTGGTGAAGAAAAAGAACTCGTACTATGCCTGATTAATCCGGACTCAAGCATTTTACGAACTTGTTTCTCAATCTCGGTTTTCTGAAAATGGGCATACCGATAAGGATGTACATGTACGGCTTTGGTTTCATCCAACAAGGGAATGCGATAGTCGAACTCTCTCCGTGGTGGTAGATTTTTTGGATCCGCTTTCACCTCCTTGAATTGTTGAAGTAACTCGTCAGTCTTCCCTCTATGTATGTGTTCCACATCAACACCTTCAGTTTATCAACTCTAATGGCGAAGATTTGACTACCTTGCCTCCACAATTTCCCCAAACTTTGAGCACTCACCTCCTTTGTTTCCTCCTTCCCTCCGGTTGATAACTTAACCATTCCATCACCCCAACGAAATTCCATTGTTCCCACCCTATAGTCCGTAGTCACCAGACCCAATCCTTCCAACCATTGAACCCCCAAAACCACGTCCGGACCTACCAAAGGTAGCACATACAAGTCGGCCTTTAAAGTGACCCCTTGCATTTTTATAGGCACACCCCGGTAAAACTCCGAGCATTTGAACCTTTCTCCAGTAGCAACCCTCACATCAAACGGCTCAACTTGTGTGACATGCAAGTTTAACTTATCGGACAATGATGATTTAATAAAATTATGAGACGAACCATTGTCGATTAGCACAATTACACGTCGATCGCGAACCCAATCTGGCATCTTCATTGTCTTAGGTCCTTGAGTTCCCGCCATTACATGGACCTATATCTCTGGGTCCTCCTCGTGAGAATCGATTACACTCTTCAATTCATCCACCACTATTTCATCTTCTTCGGACTCAATGCGTTCAATGAAGAACGATCGCCTTTCTTTGCACCGATGACCCGGTGTGAATTTCTCATCACAATTAAAGCACAAACCTTTCTCCCTCCGTTTTTGCATCTCTTCCCAGGACAAACGTTTAATCCCCGATGAAAGATCCTTTTCATTTCCGATTGCTGTATTGGCTCCCTTTTTTGAACATTAGAAGGAAAAGTTATCGGTCGCCTCACTGCTGGTCGAATGACCCTCCGTAGTGCCATCAAGTGATCATCAAGCATCCTAGAGGCTTCCATGGCAGCACGCATGGTTCTTGGTTTATCTAACCTCATTAGGTTCGGATTACTTTAAATATGTTGATTTATTTATGATCATTTTAGATGTATTAATTGTATTTTAATATCATTTCCTATTATAACCATTAAATTGTATATGTATTCTAAAAGTTTATAACTTTTGTATTTCTTATCGGTTTTACATATATAATATATCAAATTAATCGTCTTTTGATGAGCTTCGATTTGACATCCATGTTGTATATATAAAATAAAACAATTATATTATCTTTATAATAATAATAAAATTATTTATTAAAATTAATTAAAAAATAAAATTATTTTTCAATTTATATATTTATGTTTAATGTTGTTATATGTTATAAGTTAAAAAATTATTATAATATAACACATGAAAGTCGCACAAGTAACAAGTGTCATAATAAAATATATAATAGATATATGTACTTTTATAAAAACTATTTAAATTTTCAACCATTTTTTTCTCATTAATTTTAAATTTTAAGAATAAAATTTAGCAAGCACCCGTGTAATACACGGGTGTTGTACTAGTATAGCATTAATATTTTTTTATATTTTTTAGTTCGAACGAACAAATTTTGAGTTAATCAAACATATTTAAAAAGTTTATATATTGAACTATTCGAATACGAATGAACTCGAGCTTTGACGAACAATTAAACGAACGAGCTCGAACATGATTTTTTGCTCGAAAAATAAACGAACGAACACGAACATTGTTTCGAACGTAAACGAACACGAACTAATATGTGCCCAACTAATTAATGATCATGTGTTCGAGCATAATCAAACGAAAGTACAAAATGTTCAAGCTCGGTTCGTTCGACAACACTCAAGGTTAATCACTACAACCTTAATGTATAATATAAGGAAAAAAAAAAAAAAAATCTCACTCGTTTTTTTTTTCTTTTTTTTTTTTTATTTAATCACAAAACAAAAATATTAATAAATTGTCTTCAAAATATATGGAACTGACAAATTGTCTCATCTACTAAAACCCTAAATTGACACAAAAAAGAAAGTTTTTAATTTTCTATTAATTAACGATGAATTCTGTATTGATCTTTAGATTTGAGTTAGGACTTTTGAGTTGGAAATAGATTTTATTTGGTTTTCACTTCCGGATTTTTTAGGTCAAAATCCAACTCAATATTAATTCTAACTTCAAATTACAAGGGAGAGTACTTCAGGCAATCGCTAGTTTTCATTAAAAAAAAAAAAGTACAGAGAAGTTATGACACAAGGAGTACAACCTTTGAAGCGCTTTGATATGATGTACTCAACCCAATTGCCCTAAGTAAAGGATCAAATTGAATAACAAATATTACAAATGGATAGGCTACCAAACCCTAACCATGGATGATCAACCTTGAGCCTAGCACATCGTAAAGAAGAACAGAAAAGCAAGAGACAGAGAGATTTGCAGAAGATTATACATATAAACAGCAGTTAATCGACTACCACACGAAGATTGTATTTGTTGTCATTGATATGGCCCAGAATTTCTGCAGAAACAGCAACTGAGTGACCAATGTGAAGCAAAATCAACGTTCGTCGATTAATATATTTGCAAGACTGCAAATAGGTAATTGTTTAGCCTATTACAGCTACCAAGCTTTGTCTGACAACTGGAACGGAGCAAATCACAGAACCGAAAATCCCAGTCAGTGCATACGCAATTGCACAAAATGGAAGAGCCTCAGGTTCTTTTGCCGATAATGCAGCTGTACCTAACCCATGCGCGCTGAAAATTAGGACAGGAAAAATCTTAAAGAAAGCCTCGGGATGGATTACTGTAATTCTTAAGCTTTTATACGAGAATGTTATATGTAGCTTGTCCCACAAAATCAAAGAAAAGGAGCTACAAGGAGAATGTCACGTAGTTTTGCTGGTGTGGTATAAGTGCATGTAAAAATTCTAATGGGTTAGAGTTTATTTTATTGAATAATTTACAGAACTACCACGAATATTTGACCTACTAAAAGCTAACAATAACATTTCTCTTGCTAATATGCCTTAAGCTATTGTTAACACAACCTCAAAACTTGACTTTTCTGAGCGAATAACCGCCACTAAGAGTGCAATTCATAATAAAAAAACAGATATACATGACGCGACTGTATTGTTTGAGAAAATACAGGATTTTGTAGTTAGGCCATACCTCAAGCATATTTCTTGGTATTGACCTTGATTTTCTACTTGCTTTTGCAAAAGTTCTATAACATTTTGGATTTTCATACCTTGATGCAGTTGCTATTCCACGAGCAATAGGATCACGAAATCCTAATTTGTCGAGAGCCGTCTGAACAAAATTGGCCCCAACTAGTCCAGTTACCACAACAACGGCCGCTGTAAGAGATGAATTGGCACCTAATGGGGAAAAACAATAAAGGCATTATTCCAAACCAACTACCAAATTTTGATGATTTGATTTTTGTTAGACTTGTGAATTCAGTTTTATTTATCCTATCAAATAGGGTGTGAAAGCTATAGACTGAATGAGTCGTCAACCTTCAAAGAAAGATACTATGCTGAGAGCAAGAGCCACAGTTATGCATCTGGGTAAAATTGATACGGTCAATGATGGTTCGAGACCAACAAGACGGCCAACTAAAGCAGTTGAGTACAAAGAGAACAACGTGGATAGGATCACAGAGGTGAATATCTCAGCAGCATGTCTCTTCACCAGCTGAAAGATATAACTAACTGATTATTGCAGGATAAAGTTGTAATATTGCAGGATAAAGTTGTAATATAAGCTGCATAATGCATGGCTAGTTTTTTTTATTTGGCTTCATGGAATATTTTTCTTTCAGCTAGTTTTCCTGAGAGTGGAGACTACTATCATCTTGTTTAGGTAACTAGTTTCAAAATAGATGGGATTGGAAAACATTTAATTACCTTTCTCTGTTGAAACATTGAGAAGGCGAACGAGAGAATAACCGATCCAAGAAATCCCATCAAAATGTCACCAGCTCCAGGATTCGATGAGATCTTTGTGAGATAGTATCCTGTAAATAGTAATTTTCAAATTGGCATCACATCATGCCGAAAATGGAAGCATCGCCGTTACGTTTTTTAAGAATCAATAGTAAAATGTATATCGTGTTTTCCTCGCATTTAAATGTCCAGTCTGTTTCCCAGGTTATGCTATCTAAACTTCACTTTCCAATTGTTATGAAAAAGAAATGAAGATCATGCCAGTGGATATCATATTACACCTATACTTGCTACTACAACGAAACTTCGTTTATTTCACCACTCTATTAGTCAAAAACTATACCAGTGTCATTTCATAATAATAATTGGGTTAATTACGGAAATTGACACTAAAATTTAGTCCAGATACAGAGAGAATATCCTGTTTAATGAAATTGCAAATAACCCCATCGCACTGCTGATCTCCCTTCATGTTCCCACTTTCAAAAGGAAAATGCAAACCTCAAGGAATTACTTTTCAATTTAAAAGATAACTGGTTTGTTTCTGCATGGAGCCTAAATCTCAAGAGTAGTCTCTGTACTTATCCCAAATTTATGGGTGTACCTAGAACTGGATCAAGTCCAGACCGCGAAAGTTGCCCATAAGCATATGCTGCCAGATCAGCTGACAATGCGCAGCAAATAATGGGATGAAAGACCATTTTCACACCTGACGGTAGCCTGGAATCCAGAATCGGGTCACATAACAAGTCATAATATAGGATGATAAATTGTATGTGAAGCTAAATCGAACTAGATGGTGGACCTCATAGAAATTCATTTTTCCTTACCGGGAACCAAACATGTAGCCTATTACCGTGGAAGCAAGGAGAAAGGGCAAACACGTCCTAGCATTGGTTCCAAGTACAGTCGGGTAATACAATGCAGATACAAAAGATATTATGAATATACCACTCCAAGACCATAACTCAATCGAAGAAAACGAAGAAGGCTTTGGCATGGGTTCGGCTGGTATCATTTCAGTGTTGACCATCTTTCTCACAGATATGGCTGTAAAACCTGCTGCACATAGTGAAGCCAGCCAACCCCCAACTGCAAGAGAATGAGAAAGCAACATAACAAGCATTTAACGTTCATGAAAGTTCAAATTCTACCATAATATCGTATTATTCTAGATTTCAATACTAGAATCTAAAATAGTACTACATTTAGGGAGTGTTTATGAACAATACAACCACAAACGAAAGTGATTTATCATTGAAAACATGGCAAAGAAGTTTGGAAATTGAAGTTTAGTAGTGTTTGCAAACAAAAGATAAAAGCTAGATAAGTGAAATGCAGGTAATTAGTGAATTAAATAAGTCTGTAAAAAACTTTTCATTTGGTGGTACTTCATCAGAAATAAAAAAAACACATCTACCTCTATTTTGTAATTGCCACTGATTAAATCATAAAGAATCATAAGTACAAGTTGGCATATGATTTCACTAAGGAACTAATAATTAATCCTGCCTTGAGATAATCATTAATCTTTTAAGGTGACTCCTAAAAAAAGGTCCTTTTACATAAGAAAAATCTTCAAGGACAGAATATATACCTATAATGAAAACAATCTTAAGACCTGAGGCAGCTGGAATATCCTTGACTGCAAGAGGCAGAACCACCAAAGACGGCACATAGAACAAAGGCAGCCACCTCTGGATAAAGAGAAGGGCCGGCTGGAAGAAGTTCATCAAGCCAGCCGCGGCAGCCGGGACAGTAGAATCGAGCACCACCAAAATGGTGAATATGCAAAACATCCCGAACAAAGCACTCGGGAACTTGATGGCAGCAGCCACAAAAGCCTTCTTCAGAAACTTGTCCATGGCCAGAATAATTCCCAAAGAAACTACCAAATGCAGCAGCTTACGAACCTGAGACAGAAAATGCGCATACTACGTGTACCCGAGATTCGTTCATACAGTAAAAAAAGCAAACATGTTGTGAGCAATAAATCTTCTATCATCCTTACCGTGCTTTGAAGGCTCGAAGAGGTTGAACTAGCCTCATACGCCGAGGAATTCACAGAAATCAACCTCCCAGAATGAATCTTTTCAGGACCAACCCGCAAAATTGCGAAAGCTGGTCCAGTAATGCGACTCGGGCGCGAAAATTTCCCGCCCTTGTTGTTGGAAGCTACCAGTGACACTTTTGAGAGACATTTTCTGGGTTTGGAGGATGGATTGAGATGAGGGATTCCCAAATGGAGGCGATTGGGAAGAAGAAGGTTTGTAAAGGTTTGTGAGACTGCAGAGATGACCGCCATTGTAGATGGCATAGAGAAGGAGAGAGTGTGGCAGGGGAAGACTTGACATCTCTTGGAAATTTGTGTGGACCTGAGAAGAGTTTTGCTAGAAAATATAAACATATTTATAATATAATATAATAAAATAATATAAATATGATAAATATGCATAGTTTTTAAACTCGGCCCCGAACAAGTCTCTGGGTCAGAGGGTCACCAGTTCAACCGCCGGGTTACCGGGTCAATTGTTGAACCGAATACTTAATTTAAAATTTTTTAAAATTATATGTAGAGTATTTTGTCATATAAATATACCAAAGTTTTTTTATCGCGAACTATCAAATTTCGCGTTTGGCTGATCTGGGCGCTATTGCCGCTATAGCGGCCGCTATAGCGGCGCTATCACCGCGCTATAGCGGCAGCTATACGCCGCAGCGTTGCATTATTGTCCCCACTATAGCGCCGCTATAGTGCGCTATTTTAGTGTAAACAGCTACAACTATAAAAGCAAAGGCATAAAAGCAAATAAGTTCACAAGTCACAATTCAGAACCAGCCTCCAGCCATAAAGTTGATTAAGTTCACAATTCTTAACAAAACAAACAGTCGTGCATGAAGGCATCTAGCACATAAGCATCCACAATTCCACATTAGCAGCCAATGCATCTAGAGCAATGATCTAGTAAGGACTGTATGGTTCAACAGCTACATCCTCAGAACCAGAACCAGATAGCATATCAATATCATTATCATCTTCTCCATCAGAAGATGGAGATGACTCCTCATGCTCAAATGTAGGGATCAGCCGCTTTCTCTTCTTGCTCTTTAAGGTTCTCTTAGTTCTTTCTATGCCTTGAGGTGCAGTTGCAACTCCTTGTGATAATGCTCTAATTTCTTCTTCCTGCTCTAAATCTCCTTATGTTGGCTCAATGCCAGTGCTCGCCCGCATCTGCCGCCGAAAATCCCTACGCGCAGCTGCCGTGGTGAAGTCTCGAATGGACTGCTGCCCTGCTGAATGACTAGGGTTCACTTCAAGCCTTGTTGCCTAATTGGGTTGGGCCACTTTTTTTTGGTAATTACTGGGCCACATTAGTTGTTTTTGGGCCGGCCAACTATAGCGGCGATTTAGCGCGCTATAGCGCCAATAGCGCGTATATCGCAGAAATGCAAGATTGCTTCGCGTTAGTTGGTTTGAGCCGCTATAGCGCGCTATTTGTTTCTTTGAAATATACATAAAAGTAACAAAATTAAATGTTTTGTATATAAAATTTGTACCCTAAAATGTTACAACTAGACATGGCCAAAAACCGGGCTGGGTCACAAGGTTGGGTTTTGACGACCCTGAACCGGCACGGACCTAGGGTCGTGCCAGGTCCATGACCAGCCGGGCCGGGCCGGGCCCAACCCGAGTTTGGACCCGACCACATAAAAAAACTAAAAAAAAAAAGAAAAAATTCAAAAGCAATGTTTTTTTTCCGTGCCGACATGGACCCGGCCCGGACCCGGCTCGGCCCGCCGGGTCAAGGTCGAAAAAAACATGACCCTTGACCGGCCCGTTTGAAATCCGTGTCGGGCCCGAACCCGTGGTCAACAGGTTTGACCGGGCCGGGTCCGTGCTGGGTCCGGGCCGGGTCAGCGGGCCGGGTGACCCGTGGCCATGTCTAGTTACAACAACAACAACAAAGCCTTTTAGTCCCAAACAAGTTGGGGTAGGCTAGAGATGAAACCCAAGAGAAATAGTGGTATGAAACACAAAAAAGGGCTCAAAATAAAACAAAACAGAACAACACAAAACAAAACTCAAAACAAAAACAAAACAAAAGAAATAGATTGGAGCAAAAGAGAAATGAGCAAAAGTCACGGTTCCGGCACGTTGATCGCTAGCCTCTAAGCGCTCCTATACACCGCTAAATCCTTGGAGATATTCCAATTTTAAGGTCTCTCTGAACCGACTCATCCCAAGTGAGTTTAGGCCGACCTATACCTCTCTTAACATCATCGACCCGCTGTAGAACTCCCCTACGCACCGATGCATCAGGAGGCCTCCGTCAGATATGTCCGAACCACCTCAGCCGATGTTGAACCAATTTCTCCTCAATTGGAGCCACGATGACCCTATCTTGAATATCCTCATTCCGAATTCTATCCCTTCTTGTGTGCCCTCAAAACCAACGCAACATGTGCATCTCTGCTACACTTAGTTGTTGGACATGTTGCCTTTTTGTAGGCCAACATTCAACACCGTATAGCATCGCCGGGCGAATCGTCGTCCTATAGAACTTACCTTTTAGCCTTTGTGGCACCCTCTTATCACAGAGAACCCCGAAGCTTGACGCCATTTCAACCAACTGGCTGCAATTCTATGCCTCACATCTTCATCAATGCCGCGATCCTTTTGTAGCATCAATCCTAAATACCGAAAAGTCTCCTTCTTGGCCACCACTTGCCCGTCAAGGCTAACGTCACCATCATCATGAGTAGCCATGCTGAAAGCGCACGTCATGTACTCGGTCTTCGTCCTACTAAGGTTGAAGCCTTTCGACTCTAGCGTGTCCTTCCACAACTCTAACTTCCTATTTACCCCTGCCCTACTCTCGTCAACTAGCACCACATCATCAACAAAGAGCATACACCAAGGGATATCACCTTGTATGTCCCTTGTGGCCTCATCCATCACCAAAGCAAATAAATAAGGGCACAATGCTGACCCCTGGTATAGTCCTATTTTAATTGGGAAGTCGCTGGTATCACCCCCACATGTTCGGACACACGTCATCGCATCCTTGTACATATCCTTGATGAAGGTAATGTACTTAGATGAGACTTTGTGCTTTTCTAAGGCTCACCACATGACATTCCTCGGTACTCTGTTATAAGCTATCTCAAGGTCGATAAAGACCATGTGCAAGTCCTTCTTTTGGTCCCTATATCTCTCCATCAACTGTCGTATTAGGAAAATCGCCTCCATGGTCGACCTTCCAGGCATAAACCCAAATTGGTTTTGGGTCACACTCGTCACTCGTCGTAGGCGATGCTCGATAACCCTCTCCCAGAGCTTAATCGTATGGCTCATCAACTTAATCCCACGGTAGTTACCACAACTTTGAACATCACCCTTGTTCTTGAAAATCGGTATTGAAGTACTTCTTCTCCATTCATCAGACATCTTGTTTGACCGGAAAATGAGGTTAAAAAGCTTAGTTAACCATACTAACGCTCTGGCGCCCAAGCATCTCCACACCTCAAGGGGGATACCATCAGGGCTCATTGCTTTACCTCCCTAAAATGTTAATAATATATATTTAATGATAAATATTTACCATATAAATGTATATATACAGAGTTTTATTTTTTAAAAACAACAAATATTTTAAAATATAAAAAAATAAAAAAATATATATTGGGGTCGGGTTAACCGGGTCAAGCCTGGGTTGGCCGGGTTTTGACCGGGTCCTTTGTTGCTCGGTCCAATTAGTCCACCCAGACTGCTTTCGGTTCCGGGTCGAACCCGCCGGTCCGATCCGGGTCTCAAAACTACCCGAGAACCGGTTCTTCGGTTCTTACTCTTGTTTTGACTTATAAAAAACTGAACCGAGAAAAGTTGTTATATGTCAAGCTGTTATATGCATAACCGAGAACCAGCACCTGTTTTGACTTATAAAAACTGAACCGGAAAAGCTGTTATATGTCAAGCAACTCGGTTTTAAACTCCCAGCCCCTGATCAACAATTCAATGCTGATTTTTGATTCAATACTGATTTTGATTTGATCGGGCAATTTAGCCTCTGCTGTGAACGTCGGCACCGCCGATTCATCCTACCACGGCACCGCCGTTTATTGGCACATTGACGTGACTATGGGTGTGACCTATTGTTCATTAAATGTTACTATTTTTTCATGGTCAGGCTACTGTTACTGTTCCCCCCGTTAAGAGTCCGAAGCTTTACTGCTTTTCAGAACTTCAAGATCGGTGGAGCTTCAGACCATGGAATCACCTGGTGAGCCTATGGGAACCGTTTTAGTATGTTTTATGACGTCTTACTTTGTCGAAAATTGGAAGTTGGATTTTGTCTGTTAAAAAAAAATCATGTTATTGTTTGCAGGCTTCCTTGGAATTGACCCTTTGAGTTTGAAATTTCAGTTTTGGGGATACCTAATAATCAGCTGACTTGTGATAAGTGACTGAGATTAGATAGTGAAAATTTGAAGCTAGTCGAAACTTGACAAACATCTGTTTCTCTTTCTCTTGTATTTTGGGAAGTATCAGATATGATGATCCACAATCTCTACATTTGCCTAAGATACGCTTGTTTTTCTTTGTTTGTCCGTCCCAAATTCTCGTCTGTATAAGGTTCTTATTGTTAATTGTATTTGCACATATAAGTTTGTACCCTGATATGTATGTTTGACATTTTTTTGCAGCTGGTTGTCTAAGAGACACATCTATCGTTGTTGTCACGTTGGACTCAAGTGAAGTGTACATTATAATCAGTTTGTCTACTAGAACTGATACTCAGGTTATCTATATTGATCCAACGACTGGGGCTCTTCGTTATACTGCAAAGCATGGATATGATGTTTTCAAATCCCAAAATGAAGCATTTGATTATATCACCTGTGGGTCAAAATGGCTATGTAAGAGTATGACCCATGCACAAGCTATACTAGGCTATGCAGCCCTTGGCAGCTTTTCCGTTTTGCTGCTAGCGACAAGGTTGGCTGCCAGTATACCAAATTTACCCGGTGGAGGGCGTGTTTTCACTGTTACTGAGAGCCAGTGGATTAAAATTTCGCTTCAGAATCCTCAACCACAGAGCAAAACCGAAATTAAGAATATTCAAGAACTGACTGAGCTTGAAATTGATGGGAAACATTACTTCTGTGAAACTAGGGACATAACTCGACCTTTCCCAAGTCGTATGCCAGTGCATAGTCCTGATGACGAATTTGTTTGGA
Organism: Striga hermonthica; assembly: GCA_902706635.1. NCBI lineage: Eukaryota > Viridiplantae > Streptophyta > Magnoliopsida > Lamiales > Orobanchaceae > Striga > Striga hermonthica. The sequence continues at coordinate 1,394,909 of CACSLK010020742.1, forward strand.
ATAAATGGTTCTCAATGCCTTTCAGGAACATCGGGCTTCCGCAGCACTGTGTCATTCTTCTACAGGTTTTAGGCATCCTTAGTATCTTCACATTTGTACTATTTAAACATTTTATATCTATATTCCTTCTCTGACAACATTTTTGACATTTTCTCATTTATTTATTTACTTTTATCGCCTCCAGCTATTGCTTAGGGTCTGTGGGTTATTTTTTATAGTTTAAATTATTATGTGATATTATTTTTAGCTTTGATTTGCCTCCCAAACTGGGGCCTTGTTGTATCTTATCCTTCATCTGACCGTTGAGATGAAATAGCAGAAATAAAATGAATGCAGGAAACAGAAAATTCTTGACCATCATCTCTCTTTTCATGAGAAATTTCTTTCTATTCATGCTGTTGTTATCGGAAATAAATATGTTGGGATGAAGCATCAGTGTAAATAGATAATCATGCTTTACTTGGATATTGAACGCATCAAACTGCCATGCAAAAAAATCTTTATCTTTGTGAAACCTTGCTAGCTCTTCTCCTGGCTATGCAAATCTCTCCCTGTCTGTGTGCAGTGTGTATGTGTGTGTGCGTGTGTGTGGGTGGGTGG
>CACSLK010020742.1:1411029-1422990 GCA_902706635.1 Striga hermonthica
GTCAGATGACTTGATCCCCAATTAAACGATTTGGACTTGATTTGATTGGAGACGACTTCTTGGAGGACTTGCTTCTTTTATCTTCTAGGAGACGGATTTGAACTTGAATAACGTTGACTCGAGGGCTTGAGAGCTTTTTTTCGGATCAAATGCTATGTTGCTTGAACTTCTCGACGAACGCGGCTTGAATGCCGTTTGAACGTCGTTTGTATTTTTGGAATGATTTAAGAGGAATGGACGTCACCTATTTATTTATTGGGGAGAGTCGCCGCATCTTTTTCTTCTTCATTGAACGGACTTCGGCTGTTCGAATGTTTGGTTGCGGGTTGAACGTTGATCTTCAACTTGAATGCCCTTGGATCTTCAAAAACTTATTTGAATCTTCAAGAGGGTTCTTGAGAGCTCTTGAATTTGAGACATTTATTTTTGAGGTGTCTTTTATTTTTTGATGCGTGATTTGTGGCATTATGGAGAACCCTATTTATAGGTGTATGAGAGAGTCTCAGAGAAAAAGACATCAGTTTGATTTATAGGTGTATAAGAGATAGTTTTAGAGAAGAAGAAATCAATTTGCTTGGTCCTTCATGATTTGATATGATATCTTTCCTTATCCCAAGATTTGATATAATCTCTTTCGTTATCCTAAGATTTGACTTGACGGACAAAAAGTATTTACTTTATTAATTAAATATCTTATTTATCTTGGATTTATGTCCCAAAATAAAAAAAAATTAATAAAATATTGAAATTTCAACTTCTACAATACAGTTACTAAATACTCAAATTGTAAACTTAATTAATAATTAAATTTGGGCTCAACTGTGCGAGTTACTAAATACTCAAATTTTTAGCTTAATTATAAATTAAACTAGGTTCGGCTATGCGTGCACAACCGCAAACCCAAGTTTTCTCTATATAGTAGAGCTTCCCAAAATCTTCTTGTGTTTTATAATCTTATATATCAAATTCTGACGTTCTCATAATTTGTTTGTGCTTCGCAGGGGCGAAGCCAGCCTCAAATTTCACCGGGGTCGGCAATATTTTTTAGCGGAATCATTAACCTAGTAAACAGTGTTTGAACAGTATTTTATACTAAAAATTTTGAAATCCATAGGGGTCAGCTGACCCCAGCCACAAGGCGCCACTGGTGCTTCGGATTAATCCATGTAGATTTGGGCTCCTATCCATAGCTATTATGACTTTAAATATTACAAAACACTTTGCTAAGGGCATCCGCAACACGAAGTCCTTTTTTGCCGTTTAAACGCCCCCCTTGTTAAGCATGGATGTGGCTCATACATTAAAAGGGAGGGGCCACTTATTCGTTCAATCCATTGAACGCCTCAACATTTTTTTTTTTTTTTTAAATCATTATTCAATCAACGCATGCTTTCTTTCTTTTTTTTTTGTTTTAAAAAAAATATTTAATCACTCTTTTTATTTTTATTTTTATTTTTAATTTTTTTTTTATCTATATCACACTTTCCAATATAAATAAATTCAGAGCTACGAGATAACATAATGCATCATCAACTTCGTGCCGATTTAGTTGAGCATATTTGGACTCGTTTTGCCAACCAGTAAAAAAATATTTTTTTTAAATGTAATATTTTTTTTTCTTGTGTAATCTTAACTTAAATTATTTTAGTCTTGTAGTGTTCTTTTATTTCATGCATTTAAAATTTATTATTATAATTTAAAAATATTAAATTTTATTTTTATTGAGAATATAACATAAAAATTTATATTGAATGAGTAGATAATAAGTCCCACATGTGTATTTAAATAAATGTGTAGGAATGTGGAGGAGAGATAATGTTGTTTTATTATTGAATGAATGATATTTGTGTTAAAGGGTTGTGGATGACCTAACTTAAATTATAAATATTTTTAGAAGTTAATAGCTTTTGTATTTGTTACCACTTTCTCATATATGTTATATCAAATTAATCATCTTTTGATGGTCGATATTATATATATATTGCATATCTAAAATAAATAAATTATTTTACTTATCTTTATTATAAAAATTAAATGACCCATTAATACTAATTGAAACTAATTTTATTCATATATATATATAAAAGTTAATTTATATATCAATGAAATTAACAAAATTATGTATCATTTACAAAATTATCTATAAAGTCATCATACTTGAACTAGAAAAAAATATTATAATATGAAATGGGTACATTTTACAAGCGAGTAATTTTTAATATAAATTACAATAAAATACTTTTTAAAAACATTGTAAATTTAAGGCTTAATTGCACCTAAAATCTTCAACTTTTGTGTAATTGTAAATAAAACTCAACCTTTACATCTTTGCAAATAAATACCAACGTTTTATTATGTGTTACAAATTTGTCTCAAAACCATTTTCCGACCGATCTTTGTTAACGTGGCACTTATGAGTCTTGTGTGACATGAATCTTTGAAATTTCTCACCATGTTTTTGTAACACGTGCCAACAAATTAACCAAAATTAGAGTATAGTACCATTTTTTTTTAAAAAAAGATTTTATCACCATTATTTTGCTCCATAATCTTCATAAAAATCGAGTTCTTCTCCTCCAATTGAAAAAAAATATATTTTTTGCAGCGATTTTTCTCTTCTCCATGGTGCGATTCTTCACTCCCCAAAAATCGAGTTCAACCCCAACATTTCAAATACATTTATGAGTTCACCCAAATTCTGAAAAATTGGGCAGAGGGAGCGATTTTTGAGTGACTTTTAAGCGATTTTAGTGTTCTGATCAGACACGCCACCAAAATTGGCCGAAAAATAATTTTGAGATAAATTTGCAACACATAATAAATGTTTGATATTTATTCAAAAATATAAAAAATTTGAGTTTTATTTACAATTAGTACAACACACGTGTATTACACGAGTGCTTGTTAAAAAGTTATTCTTAAATTTTACAATTAATGAGAAAAAATAAATAAAAATTAAAATAATTTTTCTCATTAATTGTGCGACTTACATGTGTTATATTATAGTAATTTTTATAACTTATATCATATAACTACTTGAAATATAAATATTTTAATTGATAAATAATTTTATTTTTCTAATTAATATTAATTTTTTTATAATTGTTAATGTAATTTTTTTTATACATACAATGTGGTTGTTAAATCGAAGCTCATGAAAAGATAATTAATTTGATATAATATATATGTAAAATTGATAATAAAAAAAAAACAAAAGTTATTAACTTCTAAAAATACATTTACAATTCAATGATTATAATAAGAAACAATATTAAAATATAATTAACACATGTAATATGATTATAAAAAATAATCACCATATTTATAGATAATCTGAACCTAATTATTTTTAGATTAGAAATAAATTAAGATCTACACAAATCTAATAACGAATTATGTAATTTTGCCACATCGATTTCCAAAACATGGGAGTCTATCACTTAAACTCAACACGTTCCGAAATAACATATAAGGGGGGAGAGGGATTACACAAAAGTGAAGATTTTGTGCAATTAAGCCTAAATTTAAATAAAAACTTCTCATATTTAATTTATTAGAATTTAAATATAAAGTTTTTAAATAATACACATTGGGGTTGTAGTGTGTATATATATTGGCAATTTATTGGGCACCGTTGATTAGGTTTGGTCCGATACTAATACTACTTGCTTCGCAAGCCTTTCCATCTTTTTCCCGGTCCACTTGCCGCCCTACAAAATTGCCTGCCTATACAGTCTCCTTTCTTGGCCACCGTACAAATTTGCCTGCTAAACAATCTCCTCCTCTTTCTGGCCACTAAAAAAATGCTTAACATTTATACTTGTCGAAAATCCCAATTTCCTCTTGTCTGTTCTCTAAAGGTTGTCGCTTGTATGCTAGTGCAGTAGCGGCTTCAAAATTTCGAAAAAAAAAATAGAAATTGTTCGTGATACATTTACTCCGAGGAGAGGAGAGACGAATCCCACGCCATACAAAACGAGCTCACTCTCACTTCTTTATTGTATGGCATGGGATTTTGCCAAGAAAATCATTTTTTTTTCTGATATTGCACTGTAGAAGCACTCAATCGGCTTACGTTTCTGTTTTCAGCTGCCATGGCTGCATTCTTGAAAGCCCATGTCCACTTTGAGAGCTGCGAAAGTGGAAATAATGAAGGGATTGAAAAACCCAAATCAGGGGATTTGGATATCTCTAATCCCTGTTGGTATTCTTCTGAAACAGGGATATACCGAAGCAAATACCCTACTGTCAACTTGCCTTCTGAGACGTTTCTTGATGTTGTTTCTTTTATTTTCTCGAGAGAACATCGTGGGATTCATGCACTCATTGATTCTTCATCTGGGCTCACAGTTTCTTACGCCAAGCTTTTCGCTTTGGTAAAATCCATGGCTTCTGGTTTGCACAAAATGGGTGTGAATCAAGGTGATGTAATCTTGATTTTGCTGCCAAATTCTGTTTGCTTCCCTTTGATTTTCTTGGGTGCACTGAGTATTGGAGCAACTGTGACCCCCATGAATCCGTCGAGCAGCTTGCTAGAGATAAAAAGGCAGGTTCTTGATTGTAATGCCTCTTTTGTCTTTGCTGCTTTGAGTAAAGTTGATGAATTGGTTAGCCGATTGAAAGGGTGCCATGTAATTGGTGTGCCAGAGGTTTTGGATGTCAACAATGTGCCTAATGATGGCACTGTGTTCCACAATCTGGTTTCAAGTGATCCTAATTTGGCTCCGAGGCCTAAGATTACTCAACAGGATGTTGCTGCTATTTTGTACTCGTCGGGCACTACTGGTAGGGCTAAAGGAGTAATGCTGACACATGGGAACTTTATCTCCACGGTAGAACTTTTTATGAGATTCGAAGCTTCTCTCTACAGTTATCCGCCAATGGATAATGTCTACCTGGCAGTTGTGCCTATGTTTCATGTGTATGGGCTATCTCTCTTTGCTATGGGGTTGTTGTCATTGGGTTGTACTGTTGTCACAATGAGAAAATTCGATGTAGATGAAATGGTGAGAGCTATTCATAAATATGGTGTGACTCACATTCATGCTGTGCCGCCTTTACTGATGGCCTTGACTAGGAGAGCCAAAAGAGATGGAAATAATGGTTTCAGGAGCTTGAAACAGGTATCTTGTGGAGCTGCCCCACTGAGCGAGAAAAGCATAAGCGATTTTAACGAGGCGCTCCCTCACGTTGATTTTATTCAGGTACAACAATTTCACTTTGTTTCATAATAGCAAATTTTGGTTCACTTTGTTTTATAAAAGTAGAGTTTTGGTTTTCTTAGTTACTTTGTGCAGTGGTTAGTGTTTGCTTGCTGATTTATGTTTCTGTTAAAAGATTTTCCATATATGTCCAAATGAAGTTGAACTTCAAGAAAATATGATGATGTCAGGGTTATGGCATGACTGAGTCGACTGCTGTGGGAACTCGTGGCCATAATACCACTGAGGTTCGTAAGTATTCATCTGTTGGACTTTTGTCTCCAAATGTTGAAGCTAAAGTGGTGGACTGGGTCACGGGTTGTCATTTACCTCCAGGGTCCGTTGGTGAGCTTTGGTTGCGCACGCCTGGGAACATGAAAGGTTATTAATTTTAGCTTATTTCTTTCTGTCAGTGCTGGTTTTTCTGCATTGCCTGTTATGTAAATTTGGGGTTATTGTTCCAATTGGATTAAGTATGACAACATCAATGACAGTTTAGTCTATGTAATGATTGTGATTGCCAGTTCCATGTTATTTCTTTGTTATTGCAAAAATTAATTGCTAACTATATTGCAGCTTTTCTTTTTAGTATCAACTATCAAATTTGTAGTATGAATGTCGAATGTCTTGCCATTTAACCATGCCTCCAGCTGATATAGATGACTAATCATGTCAAGTGTTCATCGTGCTTTATTTACTGAGTTTGTTCTGTGAGATATGTAAAATAATAGTTTCTTAAATCTATTGGTTGATGTATTTTCATCTTCCCCTAGCAGGGTACTTGAATAACATTGAAGCAACTATGGCTGCACTTGGCAAAGACGGTTGGCTGCGTACTGGGGACATCGTATATTTCGATCAAGAAGGATACTTATATGTGATTGACCGATTAAAAGAGATCATAAAATACAAAGGCTTCCAGGTATGAAGTCAGTGGACACAATTCATATGGAAAAAAAGTAAAACAGTTGAAATTTAAATAATCATTTAATCAGTGGCCTCTCTCTGATATTTCAGGTTGCTCCTGCTGATTTAGAGGCAGTTTTGATGTCCCATCCTGACGTGCTCGATGCGGCAGTGATGGGGTAAGTGGCATTCTTTCCTTAATGATATTGACTTCCGTATGTTTTCTGTATTTGTTTCAATTTTGGAAGTACAACATTTCCTAGTGATAGTTTTCCATACACAATATATTCAATGTGAGGTTCATCTCTGATGCTGGGCATGTGAACTAGGACATCTCAAGTTGTGCAAAGAAAAGAGAAAAGACTTCAAAATTCATAGTTTTATTCTGATTTTATCAAGACTCGTATCCGTGATTCAGATGATCACCTTATTAAGTAAAGTGACTTTACTTGTTTAGCATTAGTGAACTAAGGAAATTAAGTTAGTGTGTGCCCAAGACAAAATTATGTGTTATTACGCGCGCCTAGTTTCAGAACTGAATAGGAGGACCAAAATTAATGTGCCCATCGAGTCGACTCTGTCCAGAACTTTGGTACGAACTTCGTCAAAATTTTAGCTTTGCAAGAATCCAGCATCAATAGGGTCAGATTTGACTAGGACTTAATACTTGCTGTACAAGTACAAGGTCTGGAATCGAGAATCATAAATCCTACTCTTTTCCTTTGTTGATTTGGGGTATCAAAGCATATAAAAAAGAATGCATTTATTTCTTAAAACTAGTACATATCCCGTGCGATGTAAATTAGATAGAACTACATTTTCATGAAAAAATAAAGTTGTTTGTTTTTCATTTTGATGCGATTCAAACCACATAATTCGTCTCTAAAAGCACATAGCTTATTTACCTGAAATATTTAATTCTCAGCACAATGAACATTTATAAAGCACCAAAAGTGTTATATAATTTTCTTGAAAAAACATGTCTAAAAGCAAATATTATATGTTTCGCAGCACTGTGATTATAACATACATTTTCCTTTTTGTTTTTCTTTTCTCTATCATCCTTCAATTTCTAATTTTGCAAATGGATAACTACACAAATTTTTTATTATTATTTTATGAGAATGAAGATGGTTAACCCATAATTGTAAAGGTTGTACCATTTGAATAAATATTCTTTTAATTACATAATTCTTATTTTAATATTTTTAATTTGGGAGGTATTTTTTTAAATTATCATAATTTTGAGGATGTCTAAAATATTAGAAAAGATCCTATATAACTGCTATATATTTTTATGAATTAAATGTTTGTCCATGATAATGCGAAAATATTAATAAAAATTGTAAATTTTAAAGATAATAACAAAATATATTTTTTTCCTCGTACTAAGGTTTTGACTTCGCTTAGTATTTAAATAAAAGATCGGACACTAAAAAAAAGGAAATAAATAAATAAATAATCTTTTAAAGAAGTCTAATGTTCGAAAAAATTAAGCAATCAAATCGTCAGTTATTTAAACACTTGGTGATAATAATTTTTAACCGGTTTTGCTATGAAGCCAACAGTTGGCTCCATAGTGGAGCCAACCTTCTATATATAACAAGTAAACCTACCATATTAATAAAATTATATTAGTGGTATTTAAGTATTCAGAGAATATATCCTGTAGGTTGTTTACAAGATATAGATATACTTGACGTTTCGTAACAACCTAATCTCATTGGCTATATTCAATTTTTGAATTGAGCAGCGCTAGAGACGAAGAAGCTGGGGAAATTCCAGTGGCGTTTGTGGTCCTGAAAGATGGGAGTTCAGTCTCTCAGTCAGCTCTAATTAACTACGTAGCTAAGCAGGTCATTCCTTTTAACGTAAACTAAGATTATTTCATTTTCTTCTGTGATTTATTATCATTTTAGATGTACAAATGCTGATAAATTTCAACACTTTCTCGTCCTTGTTTGCTGCAGGTTGCGCCTTACAAGAAGGTAAGAAAGGTATATTTTCGTGCCTCGATACCAAGGTCAGCTTCGGGGAAAATCCTCAGAAGGGAACTAAGGGGTCTATTGGCATCCAAGCTTTAGCTCGGCAAGCAAAATTCATCTTGTTAGAGTTTTGGGAAGGAAGATTTCTGGTGAGAATATCGATATGCACGGTTGATTAGTTTGTGGGGGAAGAAATACACAAATTTCATTGTAAAAGAGAAACTATACATCATTCGAAAGCTTGAGAAAGGAAAGGAGATTTATTTGGATTTATCTACGTTGGAGTATGATTTGAGTGTTTGTTTGATTCATTAATTATCAAAGTTAAGTTGTTTTGTCAATGTGCATGCAGTTTCATAGTTGTCTGTTCAATTTGAGGTTTGATTGAACTTGTGAACTCTTCAATAGAGTTGTTACCTTTGAGCTTTGAGTGCTCTTATGTTGTTCGAAAGTTAATAATGTACCATTTTTATTTAAATAAATATTTGTAATAAGAAGATAAAAGATAGATGTTCTATTTAAGAGCATCTCGAATGATTCATGAATTGTTTTTTTTTTTTAATTGCCCCGTCGCATAATAAATTTTATGTGCCATTCAAAATGTCTAGAAGTCTTTACTAGACATAGAAGTACTCATAAACATTCTCTACTATATATTATATTATTTATTAAATGTATCTTTCATCTTCAACTAATTATAATCTTACGCACGTAAAATTATACTAGAGTTGACATTAATTATTGAAGACAAAAGTTTGTAATTTTCTTTCTCTGGGTTATACATCTCCCAAATTATACTAGAGTTGACATTAATTATTGGAGACAAAAGTTTGTAATTTTCTTTCTCTGCGTTATACATCTCCAAATGGATAGTATACGGTTAGAGATGGTCTAAGAGCCTCTTTAATGTCAACTAAACCTTGATGGAAATTTTTGGATCCTACGTTGAATGTGGTGAATAGTGCACGTGGTGACTCTATTTTAAGAAAAAAAAAAAGAGTAAAAAAATATTGTAATTTGATAGAAAAGGCAGAAAAAATTATAACAAAACTACAATCGAATTTCATAAATCAATTTGCACAATGACTTGGCAAATAAGAAGAGGAGTGAATCATCGCCTTCATTCTTTGTATAAGAAAAATATATGAAAGGGACATGCTACGGTTCCGTTACGGAATCATTCCGTCATGGTTTGTAACCGTTAGATCAACTGTTTTGGACGGTTGCATGATGATCTAACGGTTACAAACCCGACGGAATGATTCCGTAACAGGATCATAGTATTTTCTTGTAAGAAAATATAAGTAACTAAAGTTTCATACTAATTATAGTCTACCATACTCAATTCTAATTCAACTAGTACAACACCCGTGTATTACACGGATGCTTGTTAAAAAACTATTCTTAAATATTAAAATTAATGAGAAAACTATATTAAATTTAGTTTATTTTTTTACAAAAAAAAAAAAATATATATATTACTATATTAATTAGAATGATATGTGTTACTTATGACTTACATGTGTTATATTATATTAGTTTTTATAACTTATATCATTAACTACTTGAAATATAAATATATTAGTTGATAAACAATTTTATTTTCTAGTTAATATTAAAAATAATTTTATTATTGTTATAAAGATAAATATAAATTATTTTTGTTATACATACAATATGGATGTTAAATCGAAGCTCATCAAAAGAAGATTAATTTGATATATTACATATGTAAAACTGATAAAAAATACAAAAGTTATTAACTTTTAAAATATATATTCAATTCAATAGTTATAATAAGGAATGATATTAAAATATAATTAATACATATAACATGACCATAAATAATCAACGTATTTAAGGTAATTCGAACCTAATTATTTTTGGTTTGAAATTAAATTAAAATTTATCCAAGTCTAATAACAAAGCATGTAATTTTGCCACATAAGATTCCGAAGCACCAGAAACAGCCACGCAGGCTCAGCGCGTTCTGGATTAATATATAAGGGGAGGGGATATATCTTTTCTTTATTATAAAAATACTAAATTATCATTTTCTCTATGAAAACATATAAGAACCAAATCTACGTGGATTCAACGCTAGAGTACACATGTATATCAATGGAAGCTGCTCTTGCTGACTTCCTTCCCGTGGGACAGGACATATGTGCTAAAGTTTCTCAATTAGCAACTTAGGACTTTTTACAATTGTTAATGCAAAACATCGATTTTGCTATGAAGTCAACAGTTGGCTCCATAGTGGAGCCAATCTTCTATATACACGACAAATAAACTTATTATATTAATAAAATTATATTAGTTTATTTAAGTAATCAGAGAATATAGTAAATTTATTTGTTGTATATAGAAGGTTGACTCCACAATGGAACCAACTGTTGGTTTCATAGCAAAATCGTGCCAAACATATCTCCTTTAAAACATACTCTTATGTTACCAAAATAACACACGCATGACAAAAAAAAAAAGTTCAGAAAAAAATAGAAAAAATATCATTGATTTTAACCAGGATAAGAACAAGGAGAAGACATTGAATAGAAGCTATAATCGTCACAAAAAAAAAGGTAAACATGTGATTATAATTCGTCGATTGAATTATGTGTAAATTATTATTATGTTTTTCATTTTCATGATTTTGAAAAAATCGAGCTTCCATCACATTTATTTTTTTTTTTTTTAAAAAAATCATGTGTGAGCGAAAATTTCGTTATGATTGCTACATACTTATGAACCTGAAGTATCCTGGAATCTCGTCTTTGTGATTACTTCCAACTAGTATATAACCCGTGCGATGCACGGGCTGTATTTATTTTTAAAAATAATTATAAGTTGAAATCTATTAATAAATAAATTATATTTCGTAAGACATTTGTAAAGTAATCATAATTTTTTTCGTTGGTAATAATAAGTCATACATTATTCAAAGTCTAATTGTACACAACATTATTAGTTTGATTACTGGGTAACTTATCATCCCCACAAACTAATATTTTCAATCACTTCCTAATAGTTGCACATGAAACAATAACATATAATTGGTTGTTACTAAAAAACGATTTCTTCAAGAACAACTATATGCGATAAAGACTAAACCTGACAATATGTGGTTTTATATTTTTGTATAAGATGCTTTTATCGTATGAGTTTGATTGGATATTTATAAATCTCACATTCGTGTCAAAACAAAAAATATGGTATGAAATTGAAGTGATAATATTTCTTGGTGTGACAATGTCACATATTTTGTTTATTCGGATGATACCAAAATAAAAAAAAGATTTTCACCACAAAAATTATGATATCGTAAAGAAAAGATCGTTAAAAATCTCAAATTTAGTTAGCATAATTTGTAGTTGAATAGAACCGAATATTATGGCAGTATTATTAAACAAATTATTACTATGATTAGTGGATTTTATGTTTATCTCTTATATTCTCTTAGTCTCATTTAATCATCATATTGATTCCAATATTTGGAATAAATTTGATTCTATTTTGATGGCGACGAGATCGCACTTGCCTTTATGGAGAAACGAGACCGACGTCGCCATTGATCATTATCTTATTATTCAGTTTCCTATTTTTATTTATTTAGCATATCATATTTATTTAGTTGCCTATTTTATTTAGTTGATTTAGGAAAGTTATTATTTTCTTTTCTTAGGAAATAAGTAAGAGTTTTTTAGTGTTTGAAACTCTATTTATTGAGGGCTGTGAACAGATGTTGGAATTGAATCGTTGATGAATAAAAATTATCAGTTCTTGAGTTCTTTGTTCCTTCGTTTAATCTCTCGTTGCGTCAGTTGGTATCCAGAGTCCAGTACGTTCCAAGATGCCGCCAAAGAAGAATG
>CACSLK010020742.1:1461667-1486533 GCA_902706635.1 Striga hermonthica
ATTGTTATTTATTTCTTAGTTGGTAATTGATTCCCCCTATTTGATTAGTGTGATTAGGATTTCTTTTGTTTTTATGTGTTATCAATATCATTTCTAAATTCCGAACCGCTGTCCTCGTGAGATCGACCCGGGGAACGAATCTTTCGATTCGGTACTCGGTAAAAAGAATAATTTGTACACAACAATAAATATTATTAGAATTTATTTTGTTATAGAAATTATTATTGTGGTATAAATTCGACATAATTATGTTATAAATTGGACGTTAGATATTATTGTTTTAGGGATTAGAAATTATTATGTTATCGAGTCGAAATAATTATGTTATAAATTGGACATTAGATATTATTGCTTTAGGGATTAGAAATTATTATGTTATCGAGTCAAAATAATTATGTTATAAATTGGACGTTAGATATTATTGCTTTAGGGATTAGAAATTATTATGTTATCGAGTTGAAATAATTATGTTATAAATTGGACGTTAGATATTATCGCTTTAAGAATTAGAAATTATTATATTATCGAATCGAAATAATTATGTTATAAATTGGACGTTAGATATTGTCTTGTTAGGAGTTAGAAATTAATTAGATTTGTGTATCTATAAATTGAATGTTAGATATTATCGCGTTAGGAAATAGAAATTATTATGTTGTACAATTGAAATAATTATGTTATAAATTGGATTTTAGGAGTTCGGCATAATTATGTTATAAATTGAACGTTAGATATTATCGCTTTAGGAGTTAGAAACCGAATCTGACAGTTTTGGCTCTGTCAAACTCACGACTCACGAGTTTAGCATAGGAAAACACCCAAATCTGGCGAATCGCGAGATTAATTCCCGAGTCGCGAGTGTATTCGCGAGTCGCGAGATGAATTCGCGAGTCGCGACTCTCTCGCGACTCGCGAGATGAAGTCGCGCAGCGCGAATTTTGTATATTTTGGTTCTGTCAAACTCGCGACTCGCGACATTCGCTCGCGAGTCGCAACATAATCTCGCAACTCGCGACTTTCGGCTCGCGAGTCGCGAGTTGGACAGAGTCAAAAGTGCCAGAATCTCGCGACTCGCGACCTCGTCTCGCGAGTCGCCAGGGTACTCGTGAATGAACTAGCGACTCGCGACATGATGGCGTGAGTCGCGACTGCCCTCGCGACTCGCGACCTTCGGCTTGCGAGTCACGAATTTTGGCTGTTTCGACTCTTTTAAACTCGTGAGTCGCGTTAGGAGTTATAAATTGAACGTTAGATATTATCGTGTTAGGAGTTACAAATTATTATGTTATATAGATTATAATTTAACATGTTTGAAATATTGTATTATATTGCAGGTGTCATTGGAAGATTTTGGAGGAGATGGTATTGATTACAGTTTCGCTTTCAATACAACTACATTTTTTGTTAGTGATGAGGCTGCGATTGATGATGCAAAAAGTACGGCACTTCTGAATGGTTTCAATTTGACTCTTTCGAAACACACAAAAGGGGGAAGGTTATTAATCTTGAAGTGCAAACAAGGCGAACGTTATAGAAGCAATAAGAAGGTAGATGTTGCTTCTAGAAAATCGAAAACCAACAAGTGCTAGTGCCCTTTTGAGATAAGAGTAAAGCGGGTGCCCGGAATGCAATTCTGGATGATCCACAAGTGTCTAAACGAAGAGAAGGGCTTCCACAATCATTCATTTGTTGTGTATCCCGAGGGCCATCGACAGTCGAGCGGCATCAGCCAGTCATCAAAGAAGATTATTCATGATATGACTGCTGCGCAGGCGACACTAGCAAATATTTTGGCCGCTGTCCAGGAAAAAAATCCAGGAGATCACGTGACTGTGCGACATATATATAACTATAGAGACATGTTGCGCAAGGAGAGTTTTGAGGGTAGAGACGTTGCTACCCAACTTCTACATTTGGCTAGGAGCAGCAGCTATATAGTTTATACAGATGTCCATCCGGACACAAATGCCTTGACACACATATTCATGGCCCATCCTGATTCAGTCAGACTATTTCGGGCATATTATTTGTATGTCGGCCTAGATTCCACCTACAAAACCAACAGGTGTGTTAATTTAAAAATATGTTATTAGTATGAATATAAATTAATATGTTCGATTAAATTTTATGAGATTATATTTTTTGGTCTCATTTGCACAGGTACAAGATGCCGTTGGTCGAGATGATTGGCATGACTCCGTGCAACAATAACTTCTTGATTGCGTACGCACTCATGAAGGACGAGAAAGAGGCCAGTTATGATTGGGTTCTCCATAAGCTGAGACTTCTGATAGGCTCTGAGGTAAGAATAAAATATTTAATTTTATTAGTAATAAAAGTATTTTGTGCAATATAGTAAAAATATTTCAGCAATTTTTGATCTGTCTCATTAATATTTCTGTATCTGCTGTTGCTCAGGTACATCCAAATGTGGTTGATACTGACAGAGAGTTGGGCTTAATGACTCCTATTAGGAGGAACTTTCCCCAGTCTGCCCACTTACTCTGCACGTGGCACATCAACAAGGATGTGGAAGACAGACTCTACATGCTGCTTGGAAAAAATAAAAAATTAGCTCAGAGTTTCTTGCGCGGTAGGTGGAAGGCGATTGACGATGCCAGTACGGGTGATGAGTACGACACGACCGTAGCTCAATTTCGTGTCAAATACCAGAATCATGTAGAAGTGTTAAATTATGTCGAGGGGACTTGATTAGTCTACAAGGAGAAGTTCGTGAAAGCTTGGACTAACCGGGTAACACATCTTGGCAACACAACTTCATGTAGGGTGGAGAGTGCACACTCTGTGTTGAAGCGGTGGCTTCGCACGTCGACCGGCGTGCTCGATACAGTGTGGCAGAAGATTGATACGGAGATCCAGTCCCAGATGATTGGAATAAGGTACATTTTTTATTTTTAACTGTATTAGATTGTTTCATATATATTAGAATTCTTGGTATTTCGTTTTATTTATAAAAATAAATATAATGTTTTGTAATATATTACCAGGACAACGCTTGAGTCTTCGAGACTTAGGAGGTATACGGGGTTTACGGGATTCCCTTTCGCGTGTTTGACACTGAGGGTCTCGCATTACTGTCTGGACATATTGAACTCTGAGCTGACGAGGATGCAAGACTTGAGCTATGAAGTTTACGAGTGCTACGGTTGTATATTGCTTACCACTCATGGAATTCCTTGTGCTTGTACGCTTCGTACGACATTTAATTCAGACCTTTCAGTTGAATTGGGTGATATCCACGAGTTCTGGAAGACACTAGAGATGTTACAGCTAGGTAATTTAAGGTTAATGTTTCATTTACAATTTTCTACTTTCTAATTCATTGTTAATTACAAATTAAAGTACATTACGTTGTTAAATTCATTGAACTTTGTTTTTTTCGTACACACTTGTAGGGACAGATCGCCAGAGCCAGGATAACAGAGTACATGGACAGATGTTGATGTATTTCGGACGTTTGTCCAAGAGATTGAAGAGGGCGTCCTGCGACAATTCGCTACATGAATCACCTCATGTACACTCAGCTTTACCCGGAGCAACAAACTTATGCAGAGCCTGAGGTTAAGGAAAATACGCGAGGTCGTCCCAAGAAAATCGATTCGACTAAGCGTAAACCATCGCGCTGGGAGTACAGGGATAATTCGAGAGGTCGTCCGGTGGGCCGTACAAGCACTTCTTCGCGCGTACCGACAAACACTTCTTCGCGCGGAACGACAAACAGTTCTTCGCGTGGACCCAGAAGCAGCCAGTTTTCTCAACCGTCACAAGAGGCAACACAAGGTGACATATTTTTTTTTTTTAACAACTGAACGTTAATTAAAGAGTTAATATAGATTATATTATATAAATTGTGACGTAAAATTACTATTATGATGTTTCACCTGGTATGTCGACAAATATATTTGGGTTTGAATTCGTGAATAGTATTCCCTGGCATATGTTGGAGCACGTAGTGAGCTACTTGAATGTGAAAGCGGATGGTAACTGTGGCTTTCGGGTTATAGCGAGTTACATTTACGGGGACCAGGAGATGTGGCAACTCGTACGAGAGAACCTTGCCAATGAGATTTACAGCCACCGTGAGTTGTACGAGTATATCTATTTCAGAGATATCGACCCCAACCTCGTTCGAATAAGGTGCGGGGGCCCTTGTGGCCAACATCACTGGATGGATACTCCATTCGACCTCTTCCCTGTTGCAACTCTATTTAATACGACTGTCATTTTGTTATCCTCTGGTGATGATGGTCAACAGTTTAACAAATTAAGTTATACAATATTGCCGCTCTCTATACCATCGACGGCTACACGACCACGACGTGAGATTGGTATCTGTCATCTTGGAGTATATGCACACTATATTCGTGTAGATTTGACTCATGATTGTCCATTACCGCCTATTCATCCTTTCTGGTTTAGGTACCGAACTAATTCGGTACGGGGTTGGAAGGATCAGTACCAGCGTAGGTTGCAATTGTGGTATGAGGAAAAAAATATTCCTTGATGAATAAAAGACGAATATTATTCGGTTGTCTTTATTATTTTTATTGTTATTGATTTATGTGTAATGTCATAAATTTTGAACAATAAAAAACGAGCTAAAACCGGGCTAAGGATCGTTTTGATATGAAGTGCGCGAAAAACGGAGCTAAAACGAGTACAAACGAGGAAAAAAAAGCAGAGTCTGTTACACTCGCGAGTCGCGACATCATTTCGCGACTCGCGACTTATTCTCGCGAGACGCGACTTGCGGCTCGCGACTCGCGACTGTACTCGCGACTCGCGAGATGAGGTCGCGAGTCGCGAGTTTCTGGGACTTTTAGCTCTGTCCAACCCGCGACTCGCGATTTCGTCTCGCGAGTCGCGAGTCGCGAAATGATGTCGCGACTCGCGACCACAACAGAGCCAAAAGTGCCAGAATCTCGCGACTCGCGACCTCATCTCGCGAGTCGCGAGTCTAGTCGCGAGTCGCGAGTCTAGTCGCGAGTCGCGAGATTCCTGGCTGTACTGCGCCACACTATGTTTTGGGCTCGTTTAGGTGTTGGGTTCGATATATTGTACGGAACAGAATAAGCAGCGGAATTTTAAAAATTTTAAAAGTATTTATCTCATAAATACTTATTCCGTACATAAGTATAACGATATAACGTACAAGCATCATTTAAAATCTAGTAACATTTACTAATTTTGATTTCTGAGATAATTTCGAAAATTACCTTTTTATCTCCTCCTCGTCGTTGTTTGTGGAAATCAATTTCCGGTTTGAACTCGTCTCGCTTTAGGAATCCAAATGTCTTCCCTCTAATCGAGTCCACCTTTGAAATCCAACACCGATAACCTCTTTCTTCGCTAGTAGAAAAGTATCGGTTTAGATATAGGAATATTAATTAGAGGATTTTAATTGGGAGATAATTTTTTTTTTCTTTTATTATTTAAGAACTCTTTCAAAACTCTTGAAAAATTTCAAAACTTAGCAAATATATGCAAACATTTTACACCTATTTATACTAAAATTTTTAGCATAAAATAATCAACAATTGGTAATTATTTATTTTAAATAAAATCAGATTTTATTAAATAATCTCACCAATTATTGACTTTTAATTAATTATGTGAAGTGGTTCATAACCACCATCTACCACAATTATTTTGTTTTTTCATTATTTTAATCTTTAATCACATTAAAGATAAAATAATAAAATAATAATTCTTGAAAACATTTTTCAAGATTTTATTAAAATAATCTTTTCTCCCAATTATAATATTATCCTCTTTATAATAATCATATTATTATTTTGGATTTGAATTTTAAAATCATATTTTAAAATCCAACTATTAATTTAGTAATTACATTAATTACTTAATTAATATCCAAAATTCAATTAATCAATCCAATTGATTAATTTATAATATTCCTTTAATTGACATCTAATTCATAATTAGATAATTAATTAAATAATTATATTATTTAATTAATCATTATCAATTAATTTTAACTCTTTAGAAATAACACTTTAACTTGTTTTCATTCAAATATTGGTGTGACGTTTTAGGTTCACTATTAATATTAGTAGTGGGTTTACAACTTACTTGTAATTTGAATTAATCATGTTAATTCTTATTCTTGAAATTAACCCTTTAATTTCAAGAACCCACAAATCATGGGAACACCTAGCAAGTAGCATGATCACCTAGTATTAAGTGAATAGCGAGTAAACATTTTTCAATTACAATTACATACATGTAAAATCCTTTCGACAACTTATTTCCCGATTAAATCATGGGTATGGTTTTTAGTCGAAACCCATATTGATTTAATAACTATGATTTCATTTCAAGTTTCGTGATTCCCTTATGAATCTCCATTCATACTGCCTTGGCCAAGGACTTCGAATAAAAAACTATGAAAAAACATAGGAAATTCACTTATCTTATAAGTGTTGTCAAATCCTCTGTTGGCCACTAACAAATCTCCATACATATTAATACAATACCCAAAATATCCCTTTATTGATTATCCTTGCAATCAAAGGATAAATCAAAGTAAAGTACAATATGCACAAGATTACCATTGTGCCTCAAGTCTAAGGATCAATCATGTACTATTGTAACATGAAAATTCTTATTCGACAAGAAACACTTCCATTTAAGAATTTTCATACGGTCATGTTCAATGAACTTGTTCCCTAACAAGCATCCACATATATATACTTGTATCACATGCTAATGTTGATGGAATACAACATTCTTACCCGATAAGCATATATCATATGTGCAAGTCTTACCGGGGGTTATTCGTTATCCTATCTCGAAATACCTAACGACTTGGAACTTTATTTAAGATCACAGCTTTAAAGACATGTTCCATGATTACTATCTCTATGTGTAACCATATCTTTGTAGCTTATTATGATCTAAAGACTTTATCATATGTATAAATATAATATAAAATGCTTATACATAAGATAAATTAATGCCTTATACAATATATAAATACCATTAGATTATATAATCAAGTAGAATAAATTCAATCTGATTGGAACGCAAGGTATTCTACTCTAACAATCTCCCACTTGCCCTAGTTCCAATCACTCATATATCTAAGACCCATCTTCTCAAGATGTCCTTCAAATACTTTTTTGTGATAAGGGCTTTGTTAAGGGATCTGCAATATTTTCTACTGAGTCAACTCGATCTATAACGATGTCGGCTCTACCAATGTTTTCTCTAATCAAATGGTATCGTCTCAATATGTGTTTGGATCTTTGATGAGATCTTGGCTCTTTCGCTTGCGCAATAGCCCCATTGTTATCACAATAAATCTTTATTGGATCAACAACAGACGGTACTACACCCAATGCTTGGATGAAGTTCCGTATCCAAACATCTTTTTTTGCAGCATCTGATGCAGTAATATATTCAGCCTCAGTTGTAGAGTCAGCAGTTGTTTCTTGTTTGGAACTTCTCCAACTAATTGCTGCTCCATTTAAGGTGAAAACGTATCCGGACATTGATTTAGAGTCGTCTTTATCAGATTGAAAACTAGAATCAGTAAATCGTTCTAGTTTCAATTCCCCATTGCCGTATATCATAAAGATATCCTTAGTTCTTCTTAAGTACTTAAGGATCATTTTAACGACTTTTCAATGTTCTTCACCTGGATTAGACTGATATCTGCTCGTTACACTAAGTGCATGAGCCACATCAGGTCTTGTACATAACATGGCATACATAATGCTACCAATAGCTGATGCATAAGGTATATGATTCATCCGTTCTCTTTCTTCAGGCGTCTTTGGAGACATTGCCTTAGAAAGTGAAACCCCATGACTCATTGGAAGATATCCACGTTTAGATTCTTCCATGCTAAATCGTTTTAGCACCTTATTTATGTACATTGACTGGGAAAGTCCAATCATCCTTTTAAATCTATCTCTATATATTTTTATCCCTAGGATAAAGGATGCTTCTCCCAAGTCTTTCATGGAGAACTGTTTAGACAACCATGTCCTTGTTGACTGAAGCATTCCTACATCGTTCCCAATGAGAAGAATGTCATCAACATAGAGCACTAAAAATGTTACTGCATTTCCACTAACCTTTTTATAAACACATGGTTCATCCGGATTTTTATGAAAATCAAACGTTTTGATTGTTTCATCAAACCAGATATTCCAACTCCTTGAAGCTTGTTTAAGTCCATAAATGGACCTTTGAAGTTTGCAAACCATTTGCTCACTCCCACGGGATATGAAGCCCTGTGGCTGTTTCATATAAATATCTTCCTTAATGTTTCCATTAAGAAAAGCAGTCTTCACATCCATTTGCCATATCTCGTAGTCATAATACGCAGCTATGACTAGTAAAATCCGAATAGATTTAAGCATTGCTACTGGTGAAAAAGTTTCTTCATAATCAATTCCTTGTTTTTGAGTATAACCTTTTGCAACCAGTCTTGCTTTATAAGTCCCTACTTCCCCATCAACTCCAAGCTTTCGCTTATAGACCCACTTACAGCCAATGGGTACAATACCCTCTGGTGGATCTACCAAGGTCCATACCTTGTTAGAGTACATAGAGTCCATTTCGGATTGCATAGCTTCTTGCCATTTCTTAGAGTCAATGTCTAATATTGCCTCTTCATAGCTTATTGGATCATTATCCAAAAGAAGTCCCTCTTCATTGTTCTTTAACAATAGGTACAATCTATCAGGTACCTTGGAAACCCTCATGGATCTCTGAAGAGGTTGTGTTTCACTTTGCCCAGTTTCTACTGGTATGTTATCTATGTCAATTTGTGGAATAATTTGTGGTTCTTCATTAAGTTCTATAATCTCATTGTTTTCTTTAGAAAGAACCCCTTCTTCTAAGAAAACAGCATTCCTCGAAACAAACACCTTTTGTTCTGAGGGATCATAGAAATAATATCCTATAGACTCTTTTGGATACCCCACAAATTTACATAAGATGGATCTCATATCCAACTTATCTTTCACTTGCTGCTTCACATAAGCATCACAACCCCATACTTTCATATACTTATATGAAGGGGTTTTACCATACCATATCTCATAAGGTATGTTAGGCACAACTTTACTTGGCACTCTATTCAAAATATGTGCAACCGTTTCTAAGGCATAGCCCCAGAATGAAAGAGGTAGTGTAGTGGAACTCATCATTGATCGAACCATGTCCAACAATGTTCGATTTCTCCTTTCTGAAACCCCATTAAGTTGTGGAGTTCCAGGAGGAGTCCATTGTGATAGAATCCCATTATCCTTTAGATAATCTAGAAACTCATTAGTCAAATATTCACCTCCTCGATCTGATCGAAGATTTTTAATATAACGACCAGTTTGTTTCTCTACTTCATTTTTGAATTCTTTGATCTTTTCAAATACTTCAGATTTATACCTTAAAAGGTATACATAACCATACCTAGAATGATCATCAGTAAAGGTTATGAAGTAGTGATAGTTCCCCTTTGCACTAACATTTAGTGGTCCACAAACGTCTGTATGGATCAAATCCAATAAACCTTTAGCTCGCTCCACTTGTCCAACAAATGGTGATTTAGTCATTTTTCCTCTAAGACATGATTCACATGTAGGTAACTTATCCTCTCCCCTAAGGTTGAGTTTAAGTCCTAATTTGTGAATCCTTTTTTCAGATATATGACCTAATCTAGCATGCCAAAGTGTGAATGAACTATGATTATCTATTTTTCTTTTATTTTGTTGAATTGTTAGGATGTTTCTTTGTGGTGAAATGGTATACAAACCATTTGTTAAATTTCCAGAATATATAAAAAATATATCTTGAAAAATGGAACATTTCCCTTTTTCGATAACAAACTTATATCCCTCTCTATCCGAAACTGGAATAGAGATGATATTCTTTATTATTTCTGGAACATACAAACAATTGTTCAAACTTAAACAATTACCACCATCCATAACTAGATTAACAGTCCCAACAGCTAATGCAGCAACTCTTGCTCCATTGCCCATCCTCAGGATTGTTTCATCATGCTCTAGTTTCCTGCTTCTTGTCATCATCTGCAACTCATTACAGATATGTGAGCCACAACCAGTAGCTAATACCCAAGAAGAATCATTAACTGATAAGTTAACTTCAACAAAATAAATACCTGAACTTTTCAGGCTTGCAAGATATTCCTTGCAGTTTCTCTTCCAATGCCCATTTTTGCCACAATGATAACATTCTTGATTGGATTTGAGATTAACCTTGTTCTTCCCTTTGTTGTTATTTGCTTTCTTATTAGACACGTGAACCTTTCCCTTCTTCTTCCTCTTCTTAGACATTTCTGCCTTTGACTTGGAAGAAGATCCAATATAAAGAACAGGCTTATCCTTTTTTAATTGTGAATTCAACCGTTTTTAACATATTGACCAGTTCTGGGAGAGAAGTCTCCATACTTTGCATGTTAAAATTAACAACAAATGTGTCAAATGACGGTGGCAGATATTGAAGCAAAAGATCCACATAGAGTTCGTTATCCATAACGACTCCAAGGGATGTTAGCCTTTCAATAAGGGCTATCATCTTCAGTCCATGATCTTGAACTGAAGAACCCTCAGTCATACGACACCTGAAAAGCTCTTTAGATATCTGATATCTCATTTGCCTCGTCATTTCACCATACAACTCTTGTCTGTGATTAAGGATATCTTTCGCATTATTAAATAATTCGTTTTGTCTCTGCAACTCATTTGACATAGATGCTAACATGTAGCATCTAGCTTGGAGATTGTCATCTCTATGACGTAAATACTCTCCATAGTCATCCGAAGTCACATCCTCTGGTGGAGGAGGAGGGATTTGTCAAGTACATATTCCCTTTTTTCGGATTGAAGAACAATTTTAAGGTTTCTCAACCAATCAACAAAGTTTGGTCCAGTTAGTTTGTTTTGCTCTAGGATACTCGCAATTGGATTCTTAGCCGCTTTAGTAGAATATCTACAAAATGAACGAAGCAGAAAATAATCAGATTATGGATTTATATTCATTTAATATAAGGTCTTTAATATTAAATGTCTCCCACTATTTTAATTAAACCACAGATTAATTGTGAAAATCTTATTTTCATAATGGGCTTGAAGTCCAATAAACATATCTCACACCCCAATATTATGATCGTATGAGATATTTTATCGGTAGTCAATTTTTGACAATTGTATCCCTATATAACCTTCAAGATGTTTTGCCTCACTTTTCTTATATACCTCAATATTATGACCGTATATAATACTCAGTGTCAAATTGAACCCATCAAACCTCCATGATAATGAATTATCAAAATGTCCCACGACTCATGGTCAACACAAAGACAAGTCCATCTCACGGGTATCACTATACTTAGTAGAGATCACAACTTTCAAGTACAAAGTCACTCCACGACTCATGGTCAGTGACTAAGCACCGTAGCGTCGTCAAGTCATCTACTTTTGATGGAAGACATGGATTAATTAGTCCAACTAATATAGTCCATATACATCAATTTGATATCGAATTAATTATTTAGGGTTTTTCTTTTATCTCATCTTTTATTTATGTTTATTTATCGCATCATTCATCACATGAAACGCAAACATAAATAAACCTAACATACATCTAATGCATGCATACGGTGGGATGATCATGACATTGCCTATTCGACACATTCGAGCCAAAATGGGTCTATGCCTATGTACGTGATAAACAAATAAATAGAACTACTTCTATTACAATTTATTTTATTTACTCGTAGAAGCACATGCCTTCGAGATTTACAACTTGTAAAATTACCCACATACGCATAGGCCTTTCGCATCGAACGGTCTTCTACCTGATCTAATCTTTTAACGATGCAATAATTTAAAATTTTACAAATCATAACTCAAGAGACTCGCAGGTCTCGATAAATTACAATCATTCAATCATATTGAATAAAATGCAATCATTCAATTATTATGAATAAAAGACTCATGGTCATCCCTAAATTAACAATTCATCACATGAATTCAACCATATAAATTTATTAATTTAATATGTTGATGTAGTAATGACTCATATTAAGTCAAAACAACTCGAATTAATCCACACGACTGGTCACACGACCAGTGTGGCTTGCCACACGACCAGTGTGATATCACACGACCGACTCACACGACCCGTGTGAGTTCACACGACTCGTGTCATGACCCACACGACTCGTGTGAAAATGCCGTAAGACGACTGGTCACACGAGTCGTGTTGTGTCACACGACCAGTCACACGATTCGTGTCATGTCACACGACCAGTCACACGACCCGTGTGATTTCAAACACTATACTCATGTTTAATACCAGTTTGTGTTGTAGCTTTTAAATATGTTTATCTCATAAACATATACTAATCAAAATCTGATTTTAAAGATGCAAAACGTGACCTGTGGCTCTGATACCACTGTTGGGTTCGATATAATGTACGGAACAGAATAAGCAGCGGAATTTTAAAATTTTTATAAGTATTTATCTCATAAGTACTTATTCCGTACATAAGTATAACGATATAACGTATAAGCATCATTTAAAATCTAGTAACATTTACTAATTTTGATTTGTGAGATAATTTCGAAAATTACCTTTTTATCTCCTCCTCGTCGTTGTTTGTGGAAATCAATTTCCGGTTTGAACTCGTCTCGCTTTAGGAATTTAAATGTCTTCCCTCTAATCGAGTCCACCTTTTGCAATCCAACACCGATAACCTCTTTCTTTGCTAGTAGAAAAGTATCGGTTTTGATATAGGAATATTAATTAGAGGATTTTAATTGGGAGATATTTTTTTTCTTTTATTATTTAAGAACTCTTTCTTAAATTTTTATCGAGTAAAATGCATTTTTCGTCTTGTATGTTTACCCCTCTAAACGTTTTAGTCCTCTTCAAATTGTGTTTTTGATTTTCGTTCTGTATGTTTGAAAAAAGGTTACAGAACGGTCCTTTTCGCAACAAAAAGGTCTTTTATGTTTTGCAAAAAGTTGTTCCAATTTCATCCCTTATGTATGAAAAGGACCTTTTTGTAACCTTTTTTCAAACATACGGGACGAAAATCAAAAACGCAATTCGAAGAGGACTAAAATGTTTGGAGGGGTAAATATACAGGACGAAAAATGTATTTTACTCATTTTTATCTTGAAGAACAATTCTTCTTTTTCTCTCTTTTTCAACTCTTGAAAAATTTCAAAACTTAGCAAATATGTGCAAACATTTTGCACCTATTTATACTAAACTTTTTAGCATAAAATAATCAACATTTGGTAATTATTTATTTTAAATAAAATCAGATTTTATTAAATAATCTCACCAAATATTGACTTTTAATTAATTATGTGAAGTGGCTCATAACCACCATCTACCACAATTATTTTGTCTTTTCATTCTTTTAATCTTTAATTATATTAAAGATAAAATAATAAAATAATAATTCTTGAAAATATTTTTCAAGATTTTATTAAAATAATCTTTTCTCCCAATTATAATATTATCCTCTTTATAATAATCATATTATTATTTTGGATTTGAATTTTAAAATCATATTTTAAAATCCAACTATTAATTTAGTAATTACATTAATTACTTAATTAATATCCAAAATTCAATTAATCAATCCAATTGATAATTTATAATATTCCTTTAATTGACATCTAATTCATAATTAGATATTTTATTAAATAATCATATTATTTAATTAATCATTATCAATTAATTCTAACTCTTTAAATATCACTTTAACTTGTTTTCATTCAAATATTGGTGTGACCTTTTAGGTTCACTATTAATACTAGTAGTTGGTTTACAACTTACTTGTAATTTGAATTAATCATATTAATTCTTATTCTTGAAATTAACCCTTTAATTTCAAGAACCCACAAATCATGAGAACACCTAGCAAGTAGCATGATCACCTAGTATTAAGTGAATAGCGAGTAAATATTTTTCAATTACAATTACATACATGTAAAATCCTTTCGACAACTAATTTCACGATTAAATCATGGGTATGGTTTTTAGTCGAAACCCATATTGATTTAATAACTATGATTTCATTTCAAGTTTCGTGATTCCCTTATGAATCTCCATTCATACTGCCTTGGCCAAGGACTTCGAATCACAAACTATGAAAAACATAGGAAATTCACTTATCTCATAAGTGTTGTCAAATCCTCTGTTGACCACTAACAAATCCCCATACATATTAATACAATACCCAAAATATCCCTTTATTGATTGTCCTTGCAATCAAAGGATAAATCAAAGTAAAGTACAATATGCACAAGATTACTATTGTGCCTCAAGTCTAAGGATCAATCATGTACTATTGTAACATGAAAATTCTTATTCGACAAGAAACACTTCCATTTAAGAATTTTCATACGGTCATGTTCAATGAACTTGTTCCCTAACAAGCATCCACATATATATACTTGCATCACATGCTAATGTTGATGGAATACAATATTCTTACTCGATAAGCATATATCATATGTGCAAGTCTTACCGGGTTATTCGATATCCTATCTCGAAATACCCAACGACTTGGAACTTTATTTAAGATCACAGCTTTAAAGACATGTTCCATGATTACCATCTCTATGCGTAACCATATCTTTGTAGCTTATTATGATCTAAAGACTTTATCATATGTATAAATATGATATAAAATGCTTATACATAAGATAAATTAATGCCTTATACAATATATAAATACCATTAGATTATATAATCAAGTAGAATAGATCCAATCTGATTGGAACGCAGGGTATTCTACTCTAACATTAGGCTTGTCCGAACTCAGAATTGAGTTCCGTTTATTCCTACGCGTCGCTAACGAACCCCTCTATCCAATAATATAGTAAACTTGCACTAAACTCTCGACATACAATCCCCACACGACTCGTGTGGAGTAGCCGAACCATATATTTTTTAGGACCAATCTCATTGTTATGGAATATTTGAGTTCAAATAATATAGTCTAAAAAAAAGGAAAAATACAAACCAATCTCATTAATGTTTTACAATAATAATAATAATAATAATAATAATAATAATAATAAAAACATTCATTACATAATTATTTTTGAGTACCGCTGCGCCAGCAGAGGATCATAACCTGTAAAATCCCGCAAGGATTGCGAAAAAAGGCTACAAACACGGTCCATCCACTACAAAAAAAAAATAAAAGGAAAAAAATTTATGTTAAATATTTATAAAAAAATAAAATTATTGTAATCAAATAACAACTACAATTTAACATGAGACTTATGTAGTCGTTGTTGGCACACGTAGGGACCTCGTTCTGGTCCGGCAGATTCTCGCCCAAACATTTAGGATGGGAAACCCGACGGTACCACTGCATGTACTCCGCAGTCGCCTCTGCTCGATCATCTGTGTTGGCCTTATACATAATGAGGTTGACGGTATGCAATACCGGGAACTGGTTCCACATAGATACTGCACTGACATCAGAATGCTCAACCTTGTAGAGCCTCGACTCCCAAGGACGGCAGGCACTGATTGGCGCGAACATAGGGGGAGGGACTGTCTGGACATACCCCAACTGCCGCAGAAACTGCACAGGATAGTACGGCTCGACGATATCGCAGTACCGAATTAACCCGCAATAAATAGTCCTCGGCTTTATCTCGTGCGGGGTAGAGGTGCCGTATGACAACCATTGCACCTGTTCACAATTGCATAAAAACATTTATAAAAATATTTATATTATTTTAAATAACGAGTAACTAAATTTAAATAAAATAATTTTACGTACATCGGAGGCAGCGAGCATGTCAAGTCTCCGACGGATGGCTATGAGACGCTCGTCCTTCCTCTGACCCACCGGTGGGCTCCACATCTGTGATCGTGCGGAGTCGTTAGGACCGAGGGGTAGACGTCCCTCCTGGGGTCGGAAATCGGGGAAATACTCATAAATCCAAGACTGCATAAGAGTTAAGCAGCCGGAAAGCTGTCTAGAGTCCCCTCTGCTGGCAATACCTAAATGTCGGTACAAATATGCCAGCGTAGCCGATCCCCATGAGTAACCCCCAATGGCATCCATGCCGTTAAGCACCTCAGCTCGGAGCTTGGGAGTCACTCTACTACCACTCTTGTCGCCGAACTCAGGCACCAGCCTCATCCAACGCCAACTGGTCTTTACCCCAGAATTTCTCCACAACGGAGCCTTATGCCACAGAACCGCGCTGCCAGAACGTCCCAACGAGGTCAGTCTTACTGACCGAAAGTATATCCATGCAATAATCCGGGCAGGCCTTTGTATCCGGCTCCTCAACGACCATGGATCCCTCAACAGGAATGTCCAAAATGGCCCGGACATCGTGCAACATAATGTTCATTTCACCAAAAGGCAGGTGAAATGAGTTAGTATTTGGCTGCCATCGTTCCACAAATGCAGTAAGCAGTGGAGTGTCCAAGTAGGCGTGCATGGAGTCTACCAGATGTGACAGTCCAGTACCCTTGATCATATCAAGTGTCTCGAAAGACATATCACCTCGCCAATCTTTTAGATTACCGAACCCTTGCACTCTGAGATGGTATTTCAGTAAGCCTCGGCACTCTCCATTCCACAACCGCGAAGCCACGTGCCCTAGAAAGCTAGGGATCACACTGTCATTCATGGGCCCACCGTCCACTGGACCTCTAACGATCCACTCTGCCTCACAATCAGTCCTAGATCGTTTGCTAGTACCTGCATTAGAATAGAACATAATGTCACTAAAACAGGGCTAAGGGTCGTTTTGATATAAAGTGCGCGAAAAACGGATCCAAAACGAGCAAAAAAAAAAAAATCAGTGTCTGTTAAACTCGTGACTCGCAACTTCGTCTCGCGAGTCGCGACTTATCTCGCGAGTCGCAAGATCCGTCTCGCGACTAGCGAGCTTGACAGAGCCGAAATAGCCAGAATCTCGCGACTCGCGACTGTACTCTCGACGCGCGAGATGAGGACGCGAGTCACGAGATTCTGGCACTTTTGGCTCTGTGAAATCGCGACTCGCGACTTAATCTCGCGAGTCGCGAGTCGAGGTCGCGACTCGCGAGTTTAACAAAGCCGAAATATGTGAATTCGCGACTCGCGACTTCATCTCACGAGTCGCGACTGTACCAATAACTTGTGATAACACTCTACTTAATAACAAACAACAATAAGTACGTAAATTATTTACCTGAGGATCCAGTGCTAGCAAAACGCCCCCCAGCCTGTCGTGGAGGAGCAGGATGAACAGGCCGTGAAGGAGCCGCAGGCTGCACGGGAACCGTAGCCTGTGCAGGAATATCGTCTTCGCCCTCATCATATGAAGATGCCGACTCGTCAGAATCCTCAGCCATCTGGGCTACCGACTCATCAACATAATATCCCTGTTGACCGTCCGATGCTGGTGCTGGTGCAGGGGGTATCGAGCTGCCTGACTGGCCAGCAAAAACATATCTATGCTGACTGAGCTCGTACAGTGGTGGTGCAGCATATCCCTGCTGACCAACTGGTACTGGCGGTGTACCATATCCCCTCTGACCAGCTGGTAGAGGTGTCTGCAGTCTCGAACTGCCTGCCTGGCCAGTCTGTACCCTCCGAGCCTCTTGGATAATGAATTCTCGATCCCGACGAGCGGACGCAGTTATACCCCGTTGCTTCGGGTGTCGGTGTCCAGATTCGTCAATATACTCATCCATCTCGTCGTCGTTCCTATCAGATTGTTCAGGCCTAGCAATACCCTAAATCACCAATTTAAAAAAAAAAAAATAGTAAATATTTTTTTTTTAAAATCTTGTAAATATTTTTTTAAAAAAAAATTAATTTTTAAAGTCAAATTAAATTGATTAATTTACTTATAATAACGTTTTAAGTTAATATTAATAACTTATTAATCAATTTCAAATTCAATAAATATTGTAATACTATTATAATAGTAATTAACTAATTTATAATATTCACTATATTTTTTTATTTGTTATAATTAATATTTTAATATTATTTACTTATTATAATTTTTTCTGTATTAATATAATATTTTTTCTTTTAGATTATAATTATTATTATAATTATTTAGTAATAATAATTTATTAGTAATATTTTTTCTAATATAGTATTAATCAGTATAATATAATTATATTAATTTTTTTTAACATAATTATAATACTTCTTTATTACTACAATAATTATATTAATTATATTTTATAATTTTTTTATTATAAATTTATATTAATTTTTATTTAACATAATTATATTTTTTAATATACTTTTTTTTTATTTTATTTTTTATTAATATATTATTATAAAAAAAATAAAAATCTGTCAGGCCGGTCCGTGACCGACCGGGAGGGCCGTTTGAAGTACCGTACGTCTGGCCCCCATATCCGGACAGATGGGGTGCGACCGGTCGGGCCGGGCCGATCGCAGAACCGGGCGACCGGTCGCTATGACCGGTCGCCCGCGGGCCGTACGTGATCGCCGACCGTACGGCCCATGCTGCGTCCGGATGCGCCGACCGGACGCGACTTCAGTTTTTTTTTTTTTTAAAAATTCGTATAAATTAAAAAAAATACCTTGCTCGAGAATAATGATTTGCCTATGCGAAAGATTTTTTCGACGTTTTTTTGGATTTTTTTGAAGCACGAATGACTCGTTGAAGATAAAATTCTAGAGAGATAGAGAGAAAGTAGTGAGAGAAAGTGGCAAGGGTATTTTCGTAAAAGCGGGGGGCGCTAACTAGTAAAAGGGGGCGGTAGCGATTCACTTTTCTTAATTAAATATCTAATGTACGCGACCACCGGTCGAACCGGTGACCTTAACCGGTTCACCGTCCGTTTTAAAAACTCCCACCATTAACAACCCAAAAATAAATTCCAAGATACCATTTTCAGACAACACTACACAGTCTTCACTAACTACACAACTGTACACTTTTTTTTCACTTTTATCAGAAACTCACCCACTCGTGAAAATAAAACTCCAAGATCCATTTTCGGACAGCACGAGATTACACTGTATACTTTTTCACACTACTGTCAATAATTAAATTCTGCACCCACAATCTATCTCCACTCTCTCTCCACCCACCTCACTTCCACAGCTCCACAAATCCACCACCACATTCATCCGCCGCCGCCGCCGCTGCCGCCGCCGGAAAATCAGCGATGAAGACGCAGAGCAAAGTTCAGCACCGATCCCCATCGAGAAAATCTCCCAGATTCTCATCTCCTTCGTCCACTCACGTTTCGGCCCGATCTGAGCCCAAAACCAGAGTCAAAGCCAAATCCCGGCCCGAATACGCCTTGGCCCTGTCCCTGCATGTGGTGGAGCAGGTTCCCCTGGACGCCTGCTATCCTTCTGACGAAGATAACAAACCCATCCGTAGATCGTCGAGATTCACCGCCAACAAGTACAGAACTCCGCCGTCGGAGGCCGCCGGACCAAAATCCCGTCCTGCATTGACTTTGACGTGCGGCGAGAATGTGGGTCCCGGCGAGAAACGGCTCTTGCTTCTGGAGTACGGAGAGGATGCGGGTCGGGTTCGGAAGAGGGCGAGAGTGGATCCGGGCCAAACGGTTCTGAGGAGGTCTTACAGGTTGAAAGAGGGTGTGAAAGGAAATTCGGCCCCCACTCGACTGCTGGCATTGCCCGAGTCGAGTGGCAAAGCTGCGAAGAAGTGCTTTTTGAGCGAGAAGTGCTTGCGGTCGAGGAGCGTTTTGATGCATAAGGTGGAGAAGGCTTCTACCAAGGAACATTGTTATGATTTAAGCTTAAAGTGCTTATCGGGGCCTCCTTTGATTAAGCATGCGTCGGCAAAATCGCGCGAAGTTAAGGAGAAAAGGCTTTCGACAAGTGGTTCTAGTGGGAAAAGTAGGTCCAAGAAAAGCGGTGGAGATTTTGGCGTAAATGGGAAGACTTTAAGGTCTGAGGAATCGGGGCTTGCTTTAATTGAGTGGTCCGGAAGTTCGAGGAATATTGAGATGCATTCATTGTCTGAAAAAAGTACACTTTCAGACAAGGAATGTTCGAGGTCGGCAAGAAGTGCGAGAAGGCAATTGCGGAAAGAAATGTCGGAGGGAGGTAGTTCTGTGATTGAATTGCCTGAAACCTCAATATATCCGAGAAGTAGATCAAAGAAGTCTCGTAAGGGTCATGATGGCAGCTCAAAAAGTGAGAAAATTGCGGCTGCAAGTGAGGAGAAACGCTTAGAGTTGAGAAATGTTGAAATGCATGTGCAGAAGGAAAGCTCTGAGAGAGAAGGTTCTGAGTTGAATGAGAACGGCTTACGGTCTCCGAAAATAGAGTCGATTCTAAACGAACTGTTTGGTGCTACTGACGAGATGGATGCGGAGAATTGTGATTCTGATGTGCAGAGTGAAAAATGCCTTAAGTCTCGCAATGTTGAGTGTGAAGAGAACACAGATGAAAAATATGGGAAATCGACGGATGGAGTTGAACGGCCGGGTTCTTCCAGTAGAAAAGGTAATGCCGGTAAAAATGTACAAGAATCTGAGGGAAAGGAGAAGAAAGTCGTGTGCTGTTTCGTAGGGGAGCCAATTCCGGAAGAAGAAGCTCGGAAGAAGTGGCAGTGGCGATACGATTTAAAGGTAGATTATTGAGTGCTGATTTCAGTCGACTAATTGTCCCAGTGATTCACATTATTGCTTCTGACACCGATTTATTTTGACTCAGCAGAGCAAGAAAAAAGGCAAAGGCTGGAAAATAAAGTGAGTGAACTCTAAGAAACATACCCATCGGGTGGTAACACATTGTGGACTCTTCCTCGGTGTAAACTTACACGTTCATTCATCTCCGTTTTCTTATGATTTGTATATTCTCTGTTTACAGTGCGGATGGAGAAGATGAGATCGTATTGAACGTGTCTTGCCATTATGCTCAAGCCAGAGTTGGTAACTGTCTTCTGGATATCGGAGATTGCGTGTATGTAAAGGTAATTTTTCCTCTCTTATGCACCACTATCGATGCTTTTCTTTTTCCATTTTGTTTTTAATTCAGGCTGAAAGTGTTTATCTTCATTGTACTAGTTGTAATATGATAAGGATTCTCTTTTTATTTTTATCATTCCGAGTCTGTATGTTATTCTTTCTTAAATTTAATTAATCGATTTGATTACTAAATATTCAGAGTCTCTAACCAACAAGTATGTGATTAGCTAGCTACCACTTATATTGCTATGGTTTAACATTTGCAAGATTGATGTCCTACGCAATTCGTTCAGGGTGAAGGAACAAAGAAACACATCGGTCAGATATTGGAATTTTTCAAAACAACACTAGGCGATGACTACTTTAGAGTCCAATGGTTTTTCAGGGCTGAAGATACGGTTAGTAACTGCTATCATAGTTGATGCGCTTAACATTTTTATTTAGTTTCAATCGTTATCTTATCTCGTTGCCCTTTGGATTTTCTATGAATCAGGTCCTCAAGACCACTGCCTCATCGCATGACAAAAGGCGGTTATTCTACTCCACTTTGACGAACGACAACTTATTAGATTGCATCATATCAAAAGTTAATGTTGTTCAAATACAGCCCACGGTATGTTGTTTGCGTACACTAAATATTGCTGTGCAAGTCCTTTTTATTATCACTTACCAATATTATACCCATTTACCTTTATCATTCTGATTGTTTTATCTTGTTTGTACTTTAGGTATCCCTAAAATCGAAGAATATTCAGTCAGCTGCATTTTATTATGACATGGAATACTGTGTGGATTATTCGACATTTCGAACCTTGGTTGAAGGTTTGTAGTTCACTTTATACAAAGCTAGTTCCTTTCTTGATTCCCTTGCAAGTAACTGCTGATTTGATCTCAACAGACATTTTCGAACTTCCTACCGAGAGCCAATCACTTTTGTCGAATTTGACCTGTCTTGATGAAAAACCGATTACTGTAATGCCCTTGGCGGTTTTGCCGGATATTAAATCTACAGAACCAGAATTGGCCTTACTTGATCTCTACTCTGGCTGTGGTGGAATGTCAACTGGACTATGTCTTGGCGCCAAACATTCTGGTGTCAATCTCGTGACGGTAATATCAATCTTTGACTTCCATTGTGTTTCTTAGGGTTGAATAAAAAAAGCTTATCGATCAGTCACTCATGTTTCGTTTCCTTTGATTTCAGAAGTGGGCTGTTGATTCGAGTAGCGCTGCATGTGACAGTTTAAGGCTTAACCATCCAGAAACCCGTGTAAGTTTACTCTACTTCAATACATCCCTGCTTAGCTTACTTTGTTAACTGTGTCAAGGTACAAAAGATCTCCGTTTTAACTCTCGATTTTTCTGCAGGTTAGAAATGAATCAATTGATTGTTTTCTGAAGCTATTAAAACATTGGGAGAAATTGTGTAAAATGTACGTGTCCGACTTAGATAGAACTCTTAGATGTGAATTAGAGGATCCACTGGAAGCTGAAGCCAATACGACTCAATCAGCAGAAGAGGAACCTTCTGGAGAATATGAGGTTTCGCGTCTAGTCGATATTTGTTATGGAGATCCAAACGATACTGGAAAGTGTGAGCTACACTTCAAGGTATATGAGCAGTGACTAATCCTTTCATAGTACTAGAATGCTCACATAAAATCTTTCCAGTACACTTCCCCAAGCACGCTATTTATCGAATTCACGAATGCATTCGTTATCATTTGAAGTAGGCAATTTTGCATTATTATTGTATTTGAATATCCCATTGTGAGCCATATACATCAAATCAGTCTCAATCATTTTTGTAGGTACGTTGGAAGGGATACAGCCCAGATGACGATACGTGGGAACCAATCAATGGACTGAGGTCAGTCTCCTAAAAGACTAATCAGCAACTACACTTAAAAAGGCTAATCACATCTTTCCATATGTGTAATGAGCCTTACTTATACTATGTTTCAGTAACTGCCGAGAGCGCATACGAGATTTTGTCGTCAAAGGGTTCAAATCCAAAATCCTCCCTCTCCCTGTGAGATAATTTCTATTTTCCATTTCCAATAATAATAATAATTAAAAAAAAATTGAATTCCATATTTTTTTTCTCTGCCAATTATATTCCAGGGTGATGCTGACGTCATCTGCGGCGGCCCGCCTTGCCAGGGCATCAGCGGCTACAACCGGTACCGCAACTTCGAGTCCCCGCTGGCGGACGAGCGTAACCGCCAGATCATCGTGTTCATGGACGTGGTGGAGTTCCTGAAGCCGAGGTACGCCCTGATGGAGAACGTGACGGACATCATCCGCTTCGACGGCGGCTCCCTCGCCCGCTACGCCCTCAGCCGCATCGTGCGCATGCGCTACCAGGCAAAGCTCGGCACCGCCGCCTCCGCCTGCTACGGCCTCCCTCAGTTCCGCCTCCGCGTCTTCATTTGGGCCGCCGCCCCTTCCCAACGCTTGCCCCCCTTCCCCCTCCCCACCCACGACGTGGCCTCCGTCCGCTGCTGGCCCCCACTCGAGTTCGAGCGCAACCTCATCGCCCACGACGAGGGTGGGCCCCGCCTGCTCGAGCCCCCCGCCGTCCTCCGCGACTCCATCTCCGACCTCCCGGAGGTCGCCAACGACGAGGCTAGAGAGGAGATGGCGTACGACAAGCCTCCAGAGACGGAGTTCCAATCCTACTTACGGTCGGGGAGTCGTGGTGAGATTCTGTACGACCACAGGCCATTGCGGTTGTCGGAGACAGACTACATGCGCGTGTGCCTGGTCCCGCGGAGGAAAGGGGCGAGTTTTCGGGATTTTCCGGGGATTGTGGTGGGGGAAGACAATGTGGTACGGAGGGTGGAGGGCTCGGTGGTGCTGCTACCCAATGGGAGGCCGCTTGTGACGGACGGCGTACTGAACTTCGAAGGGGGGAAGTCGAGGAGGCCGTATGCGAGGGTGTGGTGGGATGAGACTGTGTCGACTATAGTGACGTTCCCGCACGTAAGGGCGCAGGCGATCCTGCACCCGGAGCAGGACAGGCTGCTGACGGTGAGGGAGTGCGCGAGGCTGCAGGGGTTTCCAGATTATTACAGGTTTTGCGGGACGATCAAGGAGAGGTACCGACAGATTGGGAATGCGGTCTCGGTTCCGGTGTCGAGGGCGCTGGGGTATGCGCTGGGGATGGCGTGCAGGAAGGCGGTTGGTGAAGGGCACTTGATGTCCTTGCCACCCAAGTTTTGCTGTCAGCTCGACTTCTGTTCAGGGGAGTGATTGTGCTAAGGGTTGAGGGGGTTGATGCTTTTATGCTTTACAATTTTATTTTATTTTTTTTTTTTTTTTTCAGCGGTTGTTATGTTAGTTCTCTAGAATTTATCAATGTTGTAAAAGTCTAGACAGCGGAATGGAGCCCAGGCGCTTATGCGGGGGCTCGAGACACTGGTGATATCGTAAAAATATTAATAAATTTATTTAAATTTATAATCGTGCATAATTGATAGGTGCATAATCGATAGTTGAAAAATATGCACGTTTAATAGTATATTTATATACGCTTAATTTAATCACACGTTTGTATTTTTTGACTAATTTATTATTTGAATAGATTTACTTACTTTGATATTTTATGTGTCATTTTCAATAATTTCGGAGTATTTTGTGGATTTGATACATTGGATGGACTACACGTAATAAATTATCATGGCGTCCAATACCCGTTAATTTGGTCCATGTATTAGCATTAAATTGAGGCCCAATTTGCAGAGTTTATCAAGTATACTAGCTCAAGATCTATTAAATAATTGGGTCAAGATATTAATTAGATTTCCCTTGTAACTCACACAAATGGCTGACTTTGCATGGTAAGAGGATCTATCATTTCGAACAAAAAA
>CACSLK010020742.1:1486542-1505393 GCA_902706635.1 Striga hermonthica
AAAAAAAAAAAAAAAAAAAAAAGAATGGTAAGAGGACAAGTTGACATTGGACACTTTTTGGAGGATTTAATTAGCTTGAAGGGTACTTACTTGTGCGAGAAAAAATACACCAGAACATCAACATTATTTTCACGGAAGAAAAAGAAAGGGGATAGATAGATAGAAAGCCGCACAGGAAGAAAGAACGTACGGACCGAGAGAGAAGATCACATAAGTGGAGGGAAGTCGCACACGCACACAAGGGAGAATTTTATTCTCTCTCTTTTATCTTTTATTCAGTATTTATTGTTTATTAATATGTTATGGTAGTTTTTTATCCAGTTTGAGGGGATGTTTGAACCATAATTTCGATTTGTCTATGAATTGGATGATCTTTGTTTATCGTTGATTAATCTAGACGCCGTATTTATTTTGTTGATGAGTTGATTCATGTTATCTATGTTCAATGTTTATGAATTATGGTGTTTGATTTAGTTTGGTCAACTACGTTGTATATTCATAGTTTAATTGCTCGATTCGGGACTTTAATCCGTAATTGTTATTGTATCGTTTTCTTAGTAGTAACCTACGGGTCGTGCATCTCTAGTGTAGCGTGAACATAAGTTAAATGGTCTGAGCTTTTGCGTCCATTGCTTAGACTGATCTATTTTCCTAGAAATTAATGTTGCGAGGTGGATTAAATCTAGAAAGTTTATTCTAGGTTGTCCACTGGTTAGGTTTAGTCGAAGAGCCTATTTCGATTTAATAATCGGTAAGGAAAAATTCGTTTAACAGAGCTTGTTGTTAGATAGGATTGGTAATTCATTAGAATTTTAAAGAAGGCGTCGAAATTGATTAACTATGGGTTTAGATTGGGTAATAACTGAACCGAAAACTGGATTTCTCTTATTTTATTCAATCTCTATTTTATTTTTATTTTTATTTTTAGTTTATAAAACAATTCCCCTATTTTTTGCTTTCTTGTTTAGTTCAATTAATACGAGATTGTCACAATTTAATTCCTGCTCCTCGTGAAATTGACCCTTACTCATCGCTACTACTAGTTAATAGAGGTTAACCGAGGAAAACTTATAATAAATTTTAATTTGTCGCGTCGCGGCGCGCGGTCAAATTTTGGCGCCATTGCCGGGGAGTGGTGCAATGAGTTGTGATTTTTTTAGTGTTAACTGACTTAGGTAATTAGATTAGTATTTATTTTATTTTATTTTTTTTTTACACTCTTAATCCCCCTATTTTTATTTTCCTTTTGCATATGGTATTTGTTATAAATGGATGCGTATTGGAGCCCGAATTGTGCTTATGCGTACGATTTCCGTATTATGAAATGAGAAGCATGGAAATAAGGGACCAACATACTGAGGCTAGGATGTCGGCTATGCTCCAAGGAGCCATTGAGAGTGTTCGTCAAGCTTTAGAAAGACCATGTCGTCTATGTCATACCACACGACACGTCACCGATGATTGTCCATTTTTGCTCGAGATATAAGGTGCACGTAAAGCTACCGAGAGAGATTGGTATTGGCAAGACGATTGGGCGTACTAGAATTTCGATAGGGACCATTACGGGGGAGATCTTGGAAATTTATTCCATGAAAATCCACAATATTCTCGATCTTATGAGCCTACTTATGAGCATGACTAATTTCAATTCCAACGTGGAGGCTCGCAATATTTTTCAGAACCTTCGCTTGAACAAGAGGCTAGTCCATCTTTGTTGAACTTATTTAAGGAGTGTCAAAATTATTTGATGGCTAGTAGCAAAAGATTTGTGATGTATTGATCGAATTGGATTCCCGAGCCAAGAATCGGCTATTATCTCAAGCCGAATCGAGCCAAAGTGATGTTGGAGACCTTGGGCTGAGCAGAGAGATGGAGTCCGAGGTGCTGGAAAGCATATTTTTGAGCCGAATGATGATCTGAGTGACGAAGAGAATGAAGAAGGAGGCGAGATGGAGCAAATTTTCACTGCTATCGCCCCCTGATAAAAACCTAGTAGCATTTTCTACTGCTATCGGGGACCCCGATAACAGCCCGCCTGAAAGTGAAAATGACGTAACAGCTCCATCAATTAGCCCGAGCATGATTGAAAATCAATCTCTTCTATCCGAGTTCAAACAACCAGCAGCCGATCGCGTTGAAAATAAGAGCCTTACATCCTTGAAGTGCTTGAGATTTTTCCTCTTATCCATGATCCCGGGCTAGTCTTTTGCCATCACGATCTACCGCCAAGAAGAAAAGATCTGGTTAAGCACCTGACACCAGACGAGGGGATCGTTCATAAGCATGGAGCTGCAAGGTTCGTGCCTCCTTTGAGGCCACCACCGAAGCCGCCATGGACCGCTTGAAGAAAGTGGAGCAATAAGTCGAGCCAACGACAATAACAAAAGACGCTTGTTGGGAGGCAACCCAATGGTGTGCGACGGCCGCGACTTCCTCTCTTTGATAAGGTGAACTCATTCCTTTTACCTTTTATTTTGTTCTCTTATATGCAAATGCTAAGTTTGGGGAGATGTGTTAGTATGAGAGGTTTATATGCTACATTATATATTCTCTTGATTTGTTTGGGTATGAGTTTACTTGTATATGGAATTTTGCTGTGATGACATGAGGGTCTGTACGGTTATTTTGTGCTAGTTTAAATTACTTGAGTTGATTATATTTGGTTAAATATCTTAAGTTGTTTTTGTTTTGGGATCAAAAGAATGAGAGTTGATATTTTTTTGTGATTTATTTATGGTGAGTTGATTTTGACTCAAATTGTGTTGTTGAGATGTGCTTGTGATTGTCTTGAACAATGATGGCTATATTTGGTGACTTGATGTTGAAAGTTAGTGTTTGACGTCTCGTAGTCGAAAATAATAGAATAATGTGGAAAGAGGAAAAAAATAATTGGTGAAGTTGAAAAGTTGTTAGCCAAAAGAAAAAAAAAAAAGTTATGCGCTGCAACAGCTGCCAATCAGTGGAGGCTCTAGTGTATAAATCCAATAATTCTTGTAGTTTAGACAATCACGAAAGGCTAAAACTCTGAGGTTGTGACGGAGCTGTCGTCCCTACTCCACACAAAAAAAAAAAGATGAAAAAGAAAGAAAAAAAAAAGAGGAGAACGAGACATGTAAATTTCAGCTAGAAGCGAAAAGAAGCTGAACTAGTTAGCAAAGAGAAAGGTGTCATTAGTTGCATTGATCGATACATTTGTTGCATTGATCGATACATTTGTTAGAGATTGACGAACTATGATGATCAATTGAATTGATACTTGGATTGTTTGCTTTCTTAGAATGATTTCATATTGAGTCTGAATTAATTGATTTGAGTTGTTTGAACTATGTACTTATGTGTGAATTTGTAATGCTCTGAGTAATATTCCACTTATTTGTTTACATTCATCTATGTGCTTATAGTTCGAAGTTGCTTGGGGACAAACAACATTTTAAGTTTGGGGAGATTTGATAGGTCAAAAAATGTGCAGGTTTTATATGTTTAATAGTGTATTTATATACGCGTAATTTAATTTCACGTGTGTATTTCTTGACCAATTTATTATTTGAATGGATTTATTTGCTTTGGTGTTTGTATATGTCATTTTCAATAATTTTGTGTCTCTTGTGGATTTGATACATTGGACGGACTTCACGTAATCAATTATCAAATGGACTTCACATAATCAATTATCAAGGCGTCCAATACCCATTAATTTGGCCCACGTATTAGCATTAAATTGAGGCCCAATTTGCAGAGTTTATCAAGTATATTAGCTCAAGATCTATTAAATAATTGGGCCAAGATTTTAATTAGATTTCCCTGGTAACACACACGCAAATGGCTGACTTTGAATGGTAAGAGGACAAGTTGACATTGGACTCTTTTTGGAGGATTTAATTGGATTGAGGGGTACTTAGTTGTGCGAGAAAAAACACACCAGAACAGCAACATTATTTTCAGGGAAGAAAAAGAAAGGGGATAGACAGACAGAAAATCGCACGGGAAGAAAGAAAGTACGGACCGAGAGAGAAGATCACATAAGCGGAGGGAAGTTGTACCCGCACACGAGAGAGAATTTTATTCTCTCTCTTTTATCATTTACTCAGCATTTATTTTTATTAATATGTTAGGCTAGTTTTTTTATCCAGTTTGAAGGGATGTTTGAACCCTAATTTCGATTTGTCTACGATCTTTGTTTATCGTTGATTAATTTAGAAGCCCTATTTATTTTGTTGATGAGTTAATTCATGTTATCTATGTTAAATTTTTATGAATTATGGTGTTTGATTTAGTTTGGCCAGCTACATTGAATATTCATAGTTTAATTGTTAGATTCGTGACTTTAATCCGTAATTGTTATTGTCTCATTTCGTTAGTAGTAAACTAGGGGTCGTTCATCTCTAGGGTAGCGTGAACATAAGTTAAATGGTCCGAGTTTTTGCGTCCATTGCTTAGACTGATCTATTTTTTTAGAGATTAATGCTACTAGTGGATTAAATCTAGAGAGCTTATTCTAGGTTGTCCATTGGTTAGGTTTAGTCGAAGGGCATATTTCGATTAAATAATCGGTAAAGAAAAATTTGGTTAACAGAGCTTGTTGTTAGCTAGGATTGGTAATTCTTTAAAAAATTAAAGAAGGCGTCGAAATTGATTAACGGTGAGTTTAGATTGGGTGATAACTGAATAAAAAACTGGACATCTCTTATTTTATTCAATTTCTATTTATTTTTATTTTTTAGTTTTATAAAACAATTCCCCCCATTTTTCTGCTTTCTTGGTTAGTTCAATTAATACGAGATTGTCACAATTTAATTCATACTCCTTGTGGAATCGACTCTTATTCGCCGCTACTACTAGTTAGTAGATGTTAGTCGAGAAAAACTTATAAAATTAAATTTCCGCGTCGCGAGGCACGATTAATAATTAATAATACATTGATAGCTATTATATTTTATTTTTTTTAATTAAACAACTAATATTTACCTAGTAACTCTTATCTTGGCATATATTTACAAATTACTAGTAATACACTAATATTAATCATATCTTACATTACTAATTAAGAATTAAAATTTAATTAATCATACGAACTAAATATTTCACATCTCTTAAAAATCAACCTCGATATTATTGCATTGTTATTCCTCGTAATTTGTTCCATTCCACATATCTCCTCAACTACTCATTTCTTTCTAAAAAAAAAAAAAAAACCTTTTTTTCCCCAAATCCTTCTAGGCCTCCTGATCTCTGTTTCTGTGCCTTCCCCGGCAAATTGCTGAGGCTTCCCGGCGATGGCCGACTCAGGGCTGCGTGGTTGACCCCAATTTTCGCTGATGGCGGTCTCTTGCAGAGAAGGAGGTGGTGGGCGTCCCTGGCGGTTTTAGCGTGTAATCTGCGGCTATTTGGGGGAGGTGGACCTTCGGCTTCTGGGTTTGCGGTAGAGGCAGGTAGTGGCGGTTTTTGGTGGTGGCTGAGGCCCCGGCTGCTGATTGTGGCGGTCGAGGTGGAGGAACGTCGGGCCTTCTTCGTTGCTCTCTTTTTTCCTGATGTTCGGTTGAAGGGGCGACCGATGCTTTTTTCTTTTCTCGGCTAGTGGTGTAAGATGGGTTCAGGGCGACGATGTTGTGTGGGGGTTAGGTTTGGTTTTCTCCAGTGCTGGGTTGGGGCCGACCGTCTGGGTGTGGGATCGGGTCTTCGGGTTGCGCTTCTAGTTAGGCGGGCTCGACAGTTTTTCGAGCGGCTTCTTAGGGCGTGGTCCAGCCCGTTTGGGTGGTTGACCAGGAGCCCTACAGTTGGTTTGTCATCGGTGTGCTCTTAGGCCGAGGGAAGGGCTCTGTCTAGCTTTTGTCTAGTTTCTTTTTGGGTGGGTGTTGTGTGTTTGTGTCTCGTAGTGGTTTGTAGGTTTTAGTTTTTGTGTTTCTCTTCTATTGGGAGCGTGTTTCTCCAATTGGTGGAGCGTGTTTTTCTGCACTTGTAGGAGCGGATTTCTCCACTTGTGGGAGCTGTAATTTGTGTTGGTGGGTGTGTTGTTCTGTGTTTCTAGTGCTGGTTTTAGGCGAACTCCGGGTCTATCCTCTTATTAGTTTCGGCTATATAGCTTCTTCCACTACAAGAAAATGATGAAATTCCAACGAAAATTTATTATAATAGAATGATTCCAACGGCAATTCCAACGGATATTTCAATACTATTGTTTCCGTTGAAATTTTTCAATGGATTCCAACGAAAATTTCAACAGAAATATTCCGTTGGAATGAGTTTTCCATTGGAATTTCTGTTGGATTTTGACGATTCCAACGGTGGATTTTCCAACGGGGGCGGAAATAAAAATTCCAACGGAAATTCCTACGGTAAAAAGCCGTTGCAAATATAGCCGTTGGAATCACCAAATTCCATCTAAAATTCCAATGAAAAACACATTCCAACGGAATATTTCCATGGAATTTCCGTTGGAACCATTCCAACAGAAGCTATACCATTGAAATATCCGTTGGAATTTCCATTGGAATATATTACCATAGGATTTTCCGTTGGAATATAACAATTTTTTTGTAGTGTTCTTTCAGCGATCTGGCTGTTTCTAAATGTATTTATGTGTGTTTCTTTATAGAATTCTATCGTTTTGAGG
The DNA here is from genome assembly GCA_902706635.1 of Striga hermonthica. Taxonomy (NCBI): domain Eukaryota; kingdom Viridiplantae; phylum Streptophyta; class Magnoliopsida; order Lamiales; family Orobanchaceae; genus Striga; species Striga hermonthica. The sequence goes on from CACSLK010020742.1 coordinate 1,493,153, forward strand.
AAAAAAAAATATATACATTTCTCCTCTACTACTTTCTTCCATCTCTCAAATATCAACAGAACATCTACGGAAATAACAAATCTTTGAAAGGATATAACTTTGAAATGAAATAGAATTGTTGTTTTGAAAAATATTCTTATTTTTAATATAATTTTAATTGTAATATCGTCATCATAATCAATATTTCTACTATATAAAAGTTTTATTAAAGAAAAATGATCTAACAAGAATAACATAATAAATACTTATAAAGAATCCAAATATTTTCAACTATTTATTTACCTATCTAAAACTTCAACAAATTGATAACTCCCGGTACAAAACAACAACTTAGTTGAATGGTAACTTGTATATATAATACTTAATTTGAAAGATGCATACATAATTTTAATTAAGAAGAGATACCTAAAATTTTACTGAAATCATGCATACCTGAAATATATACATAATTTGACAGACTATTAAAGCGGAACAATAATTCATTTGATCACTTCATTATTTAAGAAAAATAGACACTTGTATTTAGAAATTAAATTATAAATTGTACATTCGTCTTATTGGATTGAGTTTTGATCCTACAAAAATCGTCATTAATTTGTTTGTTTTTCCCAATTTTGGTCTCAATGCCAATAAAGTTAATAGATCTTCATCTTATCATTATGTGGTTAATATCAAGGTGAGTAATATTTTAATTATTAACACTTACAATATTTGAACTTTCTCATTCAATTGATAAATTTTCATACAAGTAATATATCATGGTATTTATTACTACTTTATTTGAGCCATTGATTTTCAAGATGGACGCTAAATAAACAATGTGAATTAAAACTTTTATATGTTAAATATTTTATTAATTGATTTATCTTAAGAGTCTAATAATTTTATGATTTTCTCATTAAAATTTGAGAGTTTATTTGGCCATAAATATCTTATCAAATCAAATAAAAAAACTGTTTCAGTAATATTTATTTCATTTTGTAAATTTATTAATAACTATAAGTAAAAATTCAATATCAATATTGTTTGTCCTTATAACGACCACAAATGTGTAACAACTTTATTTTTCAAAATAACATATAAAAAGAATAAATTGTGTAATAGCATGAGAGAGTAAATGTTGAATGATTGTTTTGCTACCTAAACTTCTAATTTATTAAATTTCTTTACTTAAAATAAGATTGAAACAAATTTATAAAATTTTATAATAGATAAAACCTAATCCATTGTTTTCATGCCAAATGGAATACCACTTCAGCATCACGATTTATTTTTGAGCATATGATAATCTATAAATTAATTAAGTATATCTCGAGAATCATGATATGTCTATATATGTTTGTATTTTTTAAAATATATGATATAAAAAGAAATTATATATTTGAGTAAAATATATATTAATGTAAAAATTATAATTATATATAATATAATATGAAATAAATATACAAAAATAATTGATTTATAATAAAATATGACCCAAAAGGTTCTACAAGGCAAGATTTGTGGCTTAAGACTACGCTTGGAAGGAAAAAGATGATTATAATGAAGTATTTTCTCATGTTGTTAAACACTTTTCAATTGGAATTTTGTTGGTCTTAGCAACACAATTGAATTTAGAGCTAGCTCAACTTGACGTGAAGACAACATACTTGCACGCAGATTTAGATGAGGAGATTTGCACGACTTAGCCAGAAAGATTCAAAATTTGTGCAAAAGAGAAATGAGTATTTAAGTTGAAAAAATCGTTGTACGGACTGAAACAATCTCCGAGTAAGTAGTGGTACAAACGGTTTGATAAGTTCATAATTAGAATGAAGTACACGTGAAGCAGACATGATCAATGTGTATATCTATGCAAGCTGCAAGAAGGTCTTTCATTTATTTACTTCTGTATGTGGATGAAATGTTGGTTTCATCAAAGAGACAAGTGGAGATTGATCATTTGAAGGATCAGTTGATTCAAGAGTTTGAGATGAAAAACTTGGGGGAAACTAAGAAAGTACTTGGGATGGAAATAAGCATGGACAGAATGAGAGACAAACTTTGTTTGACTCAGAAGCAATATCTGAATAAGGTACTGAAACGTTTCGGCATACAAAATGAGACGAAGCCTATAAGTACACCATTTTTCCGTCATTTGAAGTTAAGTGCCCAATAGTGGTGAGATTAGGCGATGCGCGGTCAAATTTTTTTACCAATCACACGGAATGAATATAAAAAATTTGACCGCGCGTCTCAAGGCGGAAAATTAGAAGTTATAATTTTCCTCCACTAACTCCCACTAACTAGTATTAGCGGTAACTAAGAGTCGATCCCACGAGGATTGTGAATCGAACTGTGATTTTTCTCGTATTATTTGAAAATTACGAAAGCAATAAAAGATGGATAGATTGATTTATTAAACCAAGATCCTAATTAAATAAATAAAATATAGACAAACAAAATAAAATTAAATTAAATAAACTAAGAGAAGTTTATAGTTCATTGTTCCGTCTACACCCTCGAACGACTTATCAAATTAATTTTAGTATCAAACCTCATTTACTTATAGAATTACTAGCCCTAGATAACAACACACTCTACTACCTGAATTTTTCCTTAGAAACTCTCTTCGGTTAAACCTGACTTATTGGACAATTTAGAACTCTTTCTCTCTCTCTCTCTCTCTCTCTCTCTCTCTCTCTCTCTCTCTCTCTAGATTTTATTCAATAGACGCTTTAGTCTCTATAAAAATATGCTAGTCTAAGTAGTAAACACAATCGCGCGGTTCACTTAATTAGACCTTGTTATCCCCGACAGTTACTATCTTTCGGTTGCTACTTACGAGTTAAATGCAACAACAATTCTTGATTGAAGGTTTAACTATAGCATTTGACATGAAAAGTCTAATCTTGATAATCAATCTAAATAAGGCTAAACAAATTTAAATTCATCATTTAAAATAACATACACAATTACAAAAAGATAATAAAATTATCAGCCACAAAAATTAATCAGACATAGCCAAGTCGTAGGGCACGACTTTCTCGTAACTAAAAATAAAAATTACTCTAACATAATAAAGAATAAAAAAAAAAAGAGAAGAATTATCCGCCCTGTCTGTGTCTCTCGTCTCTCTCTTTTCTTTCATGCCCATTATTGTATTATTGCCTTCAGTTCCTCTTTCCAGGGCCTACATAAATAAATCCCCCTGGCTGCATATATATTCCCTCAAAGTGTCCGACCCTTGATCTTTGTTATATATTTTCATGCCCTTTGTTATATTATAATTCGGTTCTTAATTTTTGTTATTCGATTTGGTGAGATATAAGATGATTTGATTCGGTTCTCGATTGTTTGTAAAATCTCCAAAACTTCAATTATTTTTTTAAAATCAAACGATCAATAGTTATTTTTCGATTCGGTACGATTTAAAATTCCCAAACCCTATTCACAAGTATACTAACGAAATTATTCCCCCATATGCTGCGATGACCAATGAATGCAGTACCACTACCGTGTGCCCTGGCACACCTAGCTAGGTGTGCCAGGGCACATTTGCACGCGCCCATTTACTCCCAAAACTCCCCAATACTAGAGAAATTTGGAGAGTGTAGTTCACATCCCCAATTTTCTTTTTTAATTAAAAAATGGGACATATTACATAAATTAAAATATCATTAATTATTTATATTAAAAAAATAAAATAAAAATACCAAAATTCATAATTTTTCATTATCTATAAATAGAGACCACATTTGATAGGTTTTTGAACACAACTAATTTTTCGTTTTTTAATAATTTTTCATAATTTTTCGTAATTATTTTATTATACTGACATATAATGAACATGTTACATATTAAAATGAATATGTTTTCAAATATGATGAACATGTTACAGATTGTAGATTGAAACAATACATATTCATCTTATTTTGTCACATGTTCACTTTATTGTGTATGTAACATGTTCATCTTATTCTATAACATGTTCATTTAATCATGTAACATGTTCATCTTAGTAACATGTTCACCTTATTGTGTATGTAACATGTTCATCTTATTATATAACATGTTCATTTTATTATGTAACATGTTCATCTTATTTTATAACATGTTCATCTTATTATATAACATGTTCATCTTATTATATAACATGTTTATTTTATTATGTAACATGTTCATCTTATTCTATAACATGTTCATTTTATTTATGTAACATGTTCACCTTATTGTGCATGTAACATGTTCATCTTATTCTATAACATGTTCATTATATTATGTAACATGTTCATCTTATTCTATAACATGTTATTTTATTATGTAACACGTTCATCTTACTTTAGAACATGTTCATCTAAATTTAATTTGTGAAAATTTAACATTTTCATCTTATTCTATGACATGTTCATCTTACTCTATAACATGTTCATTTTACTATGTAACATATTCATCTAATTATAAATTTGCGTGATAATCTTCTAATAAGATAAATTAATTGTAAAAAAAGATAAATTAATTGTGTTCCAAAAAATATCAAATGTGGTCTCTATTCGTAGAGAATGAAAAATTATGAATTTTGGTATTTTTATTTTTATTTTTTGATACAAAATATGAATGATAATTGAATTTATATAATATGATAAATGAAATTTATTACCCAATAAAAATGGGACACATGTCCCATTTAAAAAAAACACTTACCTCCTTACCTCTCTCACGCGCCTGTAGAAGAGATGTATTTCACACAGTGTTTTAAAACGCGTATAGCGTAATGCGTCGCGTTTTGGTCTTGATACTGCGTAGCGTAAATAGCGTCGCGTATTGTGTAAGCTATTTGTGTATAAATTTTTTTATAAAATATTACAAGTATATCTGCATATAATAAAATAGATGGTTGATTACAAAAATTATCATAGTATTTGAATGACTTCAAAAATAACATCCGAGGATTAATTCTCACAAATGTTTAATGTAAATATCATCATAATATAAATATTTAATAATAATCGAATATACTAAAAAGTAAAAATAAACAACGAAAATATATGAGGCAAGTCAAATATAACCATTAGATACGAACTTTTTATTCTTTATTTAAATGTCAAATATCAAAAAATAAAATGATATAAACAAAAATAGACAAAAAACATTGCACTATTCAATTTAGGACTTTGCATTATCAAACTTTTAATTTGAAATCATTATCAAAATTTTAAGTTTTTAATTGTCATTTATAAATATGACTCCGATCTTTAAAAAATACTCCCTCTGTTTTACATTAATTGTCATTCTAGTTTAAAAGAACAAAATTACGCATTTAAAGGAAGTAGTTATCTTGTCATTCTACATATCTTTAACAGTCTTAAATCTTAGTAATGTTTTCTCTCTCCTCATCAATTTGTAGTTATCGATAATGAATTTTGAGAAGTTATAGTAGTTCATGATTATCCAAAAAACCAAATGACAATTAATAAGCAAAACATAATTTACACTGAAACGACAATTAAAACAAAACGGAGGGAGTACGAGTGTTTGAATATTTTATTTTTCAAATGTCGTTGCAAAAATATAGCGCAATATAGCGCACAATAGCGTGAAATAACGCAAAATAACGTAAGAAAGCGTATCGTTTCAACATTTCGCGTAAGCTTTTCGGGAAAAACGCTAAATAAATTAGGCTACGTCGCGTTTTTCCCAAAAAAAGCTATGTAGCGAGTAATAGCGAACTACATAGCGAGCTATTTAAAACAATGATTTCACATAAGGCCCTGGCACACACCTAAGTATTTGTGCAATGAATGGCCGGCCTAGACTAGAGCCTGAAAGACGTGGCACGTGAGTACAAGAATATTCCTGTCCCCCCCATTTAATATCCGCCTAACACGTGTCACTTGGTAAAATTTTACCTGTGACCCCACACCACGTCCGACCACCCCCCACCTTTTCCATCTCCGCCGTTAAATCGAAGAATCTAACGGCTGAGAATTAAATCCGATAATAACCGGGGGACACCAGATCAAAGATTCGTTTTTTTTGGTAATAAACTAAAAAATTAGCAATAATGTTTGATCAGATTCGTCGCCGATTTTTCCTCGCTCATATGTTCTTTTTCTTTATTATTACAACATGCAAAAAAGCAAACATCCAATTAACATACATCCAAATGTTCATAGTAATAATGCATCTAATAATGTAAGGGGCAATGCTATATATACACCCCCTTTTAATAAATTACACAAAGAAAAGTGCTATATGTACACCCCTTTTTTACACACAAGGGGTGTACATATAGACACCCCCTAATCTAATAGGAAAAAAAATAGGAAATAAAATGTCACCCAAAATCATTGTCAATGGCAATTAATGTGGGCGATTTGAGTATGCAATTTGTATTGTGAATTTTTATTTCCATTTCAATTGAAAAAAATCTATCGTTGGAATCGTCAAAATCCAGCGAAAATTCCAATGGAAAGTCCATTCCAACGGAGTATTTTTGTTGCAATTTTCGTTGGAATACACTGAAAAATTCCAACCAAAATAATAGCATTGAAATATCCATTGAAACTGCCGCTGGAATAATTTTACTGGGATACATTTTCGTTGGAATTTCATCATTTTCTTGTGGTGATATAAATCGTATATAAAAATATCACATATAACAAAAATATGAAATAAAATTAATTTCATTATTAAAGCGATTTGTATATATACTAATTAAAATTTTGTACGATTTATCAAGACTGCCTCGTGCATCGCACGAACTGCGTACTAGTTTCGAATACGAAGTTTCAATTTGAAAATATACATAATTATGTAATTAAAAAACAATAATAATAATAATAATAATAATAAATATGACTAATTAATCCTTAGTTTGGCCTAGTAGCGACTTTTTCAGAATCTAACACATAAATTTTACATAGTTAGTTCATACATTGATAATTCTGACGTTGAAATTAACTTAAGTTATTTATTTTGTATAAACAATTGTTGAAATTAACTTAATACTCACGGGCTCGGTTGTGTGGACGAAGCTTGGTCACTCACGAACATCTTCAATTATTTTTTTATTTTTATTTTTTATTTTTCCTCGTACTTGATTAAATTATATTTATATTCCTCTTGTTGGACTTTCATGCATAGGCCTATTTTGTATTAATAATAATTTGTAGCAGTCTCATTATCCACCGCCTTTTTTTTTATTCTTTAATTAATTAATTTTCTTCTCTCTCTCTTTTTTTCTTCTCCTTTTTGGGTTTATTATTATAGCTTTGATCAATGCTTGAGTTGCTCGATATTCTCTACTGTTTAATTATTATTTCCTTTGTGGAGGAACAAAGTTGTACATTCATTCATGTACAACTTTTTATTTTTTTTCATTTGATATTTGGATAAGTTACGTGTCGTGAAGATGGACGGAATGTACGGAATTAACGGCGGCGGCGGTGGTGGTGTGGTGATGACAAGAGACCCAAAGCCACGGCTGAGATGGACGGCCGATTTGCACCATCGTTTCGTTGACGCCGTCACTAAGCTTGGTGGCCCTGATAGTCAGTTCATTTTCACTTGATCTGATGCAAAATTTAGTGACATATATTGTCTGTTGGTTTTCATAAATTTATATCATAATTTTCTTTAGTAATAATTTTGTATTCGGTGTTTCAGCGCAGGATTTTACGATAATTTAATTTTGTATATTCGAATCATATACAGCTGAGGTTTTGAATGAAATTGTGGTTGGATGTGCAGAGGCGACGCCTAAATCGGTTCTAAGGGTAATGGGGTTGAAGGGCTTGACATTGTATCACTTGAAGAGTCATTTACAGGTATATTTGGTTCGGTTCGGTTCGTGTATGTGATTTTATGACTCATTCGTTCGTTCGTTTGGTTCGGTACGTTAATATTTATAAAGAAGGTTAGTTAAACACTTTCAACTTTTGCTTGTTCAGAAGTATAGATTAGGACAGCAACAAGCCAAAAAACACAACACTTTTGAACATAACAAAGACAACTGTGGTAAGTTTCATTCTCAGAATGTAGCTTTAATATTTCTGTCTCCTCTCAAACATTTTTTTTTTCTGATTTTCGAGTTTTCGTTTTTTCCCCTTCTTTTTTTCTTCAGAAAGTTCTTATGGGCATCGGAGTATGCATATGGCGAGCACGAGCGTGAATTCATCGAGCATCAAGAGTGAACAAGGGTGATTCTTTCTGAACACTAGAGTAAATTTAGTTATAGATAATAGTTCACTCAACACTTATAAATGCATTGATGTCATAATAGTATCTAAGTATATTGAAGGCGAAAATGCATTTTTAGTCCTGTTTGTTTAGTACCATAACAATTTTAGCCCCCGCAGATCCCAACTTTTTGCTTTTTGGTCCTATAGTTTAATATTTTATTGCAATTTTAGTCCTTTGTGAACTGAAACTGTAACAAGATATTGAACAGAATTTAAATTGCAACAAAAATTCTCAATTATAGGACTTAAATTGCTAATTAAAAATCTATAAATTTGGAAATTTGTTGCAATTCCGAAAGACTAAAATTGCAGCAAAATATTAAATCACGTGACCAAAAGGCAAAACGTTATAATCTTAAGATTACAAATGCTACGACGTTAAACCAACATGACTAAAAATGCAATTTAACCTGTATTGAAGGATGAGTTGGTAGTGTTTGTAAGTGAAAAACTTTATTAAGATAAAAAAATAAAATTAAACACAAACATAATTCCCCTAAATGTTTACAGTTCTAATCAAAATTAAGCAGAATTAATTGAAACATACTAATTTGTGATACAGGGAAATTCCAATTGCAGAGGCACTTAGGAGTCAAATTGAGGTGCAGAAAAGACTACAAGAACAACTTGAGGTAGTTTTTTAGTTTATCTGAACCTTTTAATCTCATAGAATTTCTAAAAACAGAACAATTTTTTTTTTTTTTTTTAATATTTTTCTCCCTAAAAAATAGGTTCAAAAGAAACTGCAAATGAGAATAGAAGCTCAAGGGAAGTACTTGCAAGCAATACTCGAAAAAGCTCAACAAAGCCTTTCCTCCGATGGCGCGAACCACCACTCCCAAAGTCTCGAGTCGACAAAAGCTCAGCTAACCGACTTCAACTTGGCCCTCTCGAGTTTCATGCAAAACGTAAATACGGACGAACGGAATGCAAATATCGTGGACTATGGGAATTTGCACGAGTCGGATTATGTTAGTGAGGCACACGAAAGTAAAGACATCAAGCTTATTAAGCTCGAGGGGCCTTCGCTCGATTTTGAATTGAATACCCGAAGAAGCTACGATTTCATCGGCATCAACGGGTCGGTGTTTGAAGCTAAACCGCTCGGAAATAGATAAGAATTTCATTTCGTTTCATTTCATTTTTTTAAAAAATATTTTTGGGAACTTATTCACTTTAACAAGTTACCCTCCTTTGATGGATTTGTGTTGCACTCACATGATGAATCAATTAAATAAGGGAATAACAATGTAGTAACAGAATACAGAGTATATTGTCTGAAGTATTCTTGTCCAAACATGTGAATAACAATTGAACAAAAAACAGAATAGTTCATGTAGGATCTTACTTAATTTTGTCTGAATCACAGATTTAAGTATAGTTCTTGTAAGTTGATCATAGCAAGCAGTAAATAGAAACTTTAGTAGCAGAAAAAATTCGGGAATTTCATAAGTAACGCTTCAAGTATTTGTCGACACGCGTGTACTCGACCTCCGGGTAAAGTTTCGAAGCTTCTTCTCCGTCTTCTCCTATCTCAAAGTTTGTCAAGCATCCCTCATAGAAAATGTGATAAAAATGGCATAATCCAACTTGCATAGCAAAATCACCACCTGCATTAATAAGTTTCATCCCCTTCATATATCAAGTGCTTATAGAACTGTGTACGAAATGCGCGCAATTTCTTGATTACATCTATATCGACGTTGAAGTTTCAAAGAAATTGCCACATAAAATATTTTTCGAGTCGGGTCAAATGATTGGTTTACATTAATAATTTCATGTTAGATTGTCTCCAAGATAGCAAGTTGATTGATTTGGGACATTTCCCCTCGATTAATATGATTATTATGTACCTTTGAGATTAGCGAGGAAATTTTCTTTTGGGACGCTCATCTTCTCCAGTGTCTTTCCTGTGAGTTTCTCCCATTCCTCGACCAATTCCCTCTGGCTTAGTATGTTCTCCGGTGGCCGAAGGTAGAGTGTCTTGTTCAACGCACGAGGGTCGTCTACGGACTTGATCGCGTACGTTGCAACATCGTCTTCGTCCATGAACACCGCTGTAATAATACGACATGTGCAAAATTAGAAACCTTTTCTTTATTGTTGTGTTTCTTTTCCTTTTTGGTTAAACATTCGAGCCGAGCTCGAGAAATGTCGAGCATCGAGTCGACCTTGAGCATTTTTGTTTTTTTTTTTTTCGCGGGTCAAGTCGAGTAACATTTTACATGGCTCGTGGAGCTCATTCGATCTGCGCTCGATAACAATAACATCCATGTTTGATGTGACTCGACTCGACTCATTTGCAGTCCTGTTTTGGTGACTGGACTACAAATGCTCCCATAAACTGAACATGTTGAAAAATGAAAAGACTACTACATGTAATACTAGGAATATATCATAGTTTTAAAGAGAAAGTTGAGAACTACAACATGTGGAATACATGTATATGAAAAATTGGAGAAAATTGCAATTGTAGTCCAGTAACTTAGGTTGTTTCCCATTTTAGTCCACTAACTTAGGTCGATCCAAATTTGGTCCAAAAACTCCCAAAAGTTAGTTAAATCAGTCCAATTGGACTAAAATTGGACTAAAATTAGACTGAAATTGACCATTCAATTTCGGCGACAGGGACCGAAATTGGACTGATTTAACTAACTTTTGAGAGTTTTTGGACCAAATTTGGATCGGCCTAAGTTAGTGGACTAAAATGGGAAACAGCCTAAGTTACTGGACTAAAATTGCAATTTTCTCTGAAAAATTGTTTCACCTTTAACATTGCCATCACCATAGATGATTACTTTATCCTTAGGAGGAACAAGGGTTTCAAGTTGCCCGAGATTGCCGACAAAGTAGCCGGCAAAACAATTGGCCGAGACGTATGTGTAAGGGATTTTGGCGTCTTCGATTGCTTTACGTACGATCATCTTCTCGTCAAATGTTACTCTTCCGGGCTCAAGAGCATTTCCCATTCGGGCTGGATCCATACCGAACTCCGAAGGCAAGAAACGCTAGAAAGCAAAGTTAAAGAACTTGCATCAATAAATATATATTGAAGTTTCACTATTGATGACTTTTGTGTAACATACTAATACAATAACTGGCCAAATTTCATTTTCCAGAAATGGTCCACTAATTTGGCGGACATCAAACTTGATACAATAAGTTGTAAAATTCATCATTTTTGGTCCATTAATCACACAAGAGCCTATGTGGCGAACATCAAACTTGTCCACGTATTCGTCCGATAAAACGCCACGTATGCTTATGGACCAAAAATGATGAATTTTACAACTTATTGTATCAGGTTTGATGTCTGCCAAATTAGTAGACCATTTCTGGAAAATGGCCAATATAATGGACCAAAAATGAAATTTTGCCTACTACAATAACTTGTAGTACACGAGTACTTTTGTGTAACATACTAATACAATATATATTGAAGTTTCACTATTGATGATTTTTGTGTAACATACTAATACAATAACTTGTAGTTTCAATAAATATATTTTCCTGTGTTATTTGATATTTTTAAATTGGTTTGATAATAAAACTAATTATTTTTATAAAGATAGATGGAATTATTTTTTTATTCATATATATAATATGGAAGTTAGACCGAAGATTGTTAAAATATGATTATTTTGATATATCATAAATAAAAAAGTATAAATAAAAAAGTGAGTTACAAATATAAAAATGAATTTATGATAATTAATATATGAATTAAAGAAAAAGATGTAGTATATGGTAACTTAAGGTAAAAAAAAAATAGTACAAATAGTTTATAGTAATTCTCAAGTCTAATAGTCAAAACCAAACATGTACATTTGTCAACTCGAAGCACAAATTTATGTTAAATATGCTTATAAAACATGCGAGCCGGTCACTTAAACTCACGCATCGGAGAATTATACACGAGGGCGATAGTATGATATTCCGAGTTACTTAACCTTAACTTAGGATGCCATTTTAGGATCTACTAGTACGGGTGTATTTAATAGAAAAAAAAAAAAAAAAAA
>CACSLK010020742.1:1508936-1523772 GCA_902706635.1 Striga hermonthica
TATAATAATAAAAAATAATAATATTTATTAAAATTCATTAGAAAAATAAAATTATTACTCAATTTATATATTTATGTTTAATGTAGTCATATGTTATAAGTCAAAAAAATATTATAATATAACATAGGTAAGTCGCACAAATAAAAAAATGTCATACTAAATATATAATAATATATATTTTATAAAAGGTATTGAAATTTTCAAGTACTTTTTTTCATAAATTTTAGATTTTAAGAAAAAATTAGCAAATACTCGTGTAATACACGGACGTTGTAATAGTGATTCACTAAATCTCTTATAAAGGCGAAGCTTAACGAAGGCCGGTGGTCTACCAGTTGGCTAATTCCTAACTATTTTATGCATTCCGAAATTTACCTATAGGAAATTAATTGTCAATTTTTTTTCTCCCAAAATTTGTTTTTTATATGTTTTACCTTGTGTTCTTTATCATTATTCAAATAGCATTGACACCGACGCACGAATTATGGAATAAAAATATTTTATTATTTAAATATTATTAAATATTTTTAAATTATTTAAGATAATTTACAATTTTACTCAAAAGAATATTCAATTATGTAATAATATGAAACTTATTATGGGAAAAGAAGAAAAAATTATATGAAATTTATTTATTTAATATTGTTATCTTTTATCTATCTTTTATTTAGGTCATACCACTACCAGAAAATGATGAAATTCCAACAGAAATATATTCTAATATAATTATTCCAACAACAATTTCAATGGATATTTCAATGTTATTATTTTTATTGGAATTTTTCAACGGATTCCAATGGAAGTTCCAACAAAAATATTCCGTTGGAATAGGTTTTCCATTGGAAGTTTCGTTGGATTTTGACGATTCCAACGGTGAATTTTTCAATGGGGGTGAAAATAAAAATTTCAATGGAAATTGCATATTGCAATGGAAATTTCTTTGTTTTGCATAACTTCATTTATGGGAAAAATAATTTTTATAATAAATATTTTTTTATGATAAAAAGAAAAAAAAAAAAAAAATCTGACATTCAAGTATAAATAGATATAGATGAAAATTACAATAGTGTTGTACACTCCCACAATAAATATCCGTCTTTCAAGTATGAACAGGATCTCCATTTCGCAATTTTCACTGCATAGAAGTGAAGTGTAGGGAAAATGTTTAAGGGTGTGTTTGAAAAGGGATAAATTCAATCAAATTAACTCAACGTGAGTTTTTTTTAGTTAACTATGGTTAATTTAGAACGATGAATACCTTGTATAACTGACACCCTTATATTCTGAGCTTGCACCTCAAGAGTCAAGAATCCAGCTCCAGCCTTGGCACGACCGCCGATGATAACTCAATATGAGAGACTCTCACCGCACCTATTAGCCTCTCGGGCAACTCTTCCGTGGTGTTCGCCTAAACATTGCATCAAAATTTACATCATTTTAATTATAAGAAACAAAATAAACCAAATCCGAAATCAACCTCTGACCCCGCGCAGTGCATATGCAAGTGCACCACATGCATCTAACCGTACATTTTTTTAAATAAAGTTGGTTGTGTTTTTTGATCGGTAACAAATGAATACCATAAAATTTCTTGAAATGCAGGGAACTCTTTTTATGGAAGCTCTTGTTAGTCACCATTAGAAATTGCACAAATTTGAAACTAAACCCAATTGCGTTATGTGCTTTTATTGCTTCCGCAAGCATTTTTCCAAATTAATGTTATTTCAAATCTATCGACATTGAGACTGGTGATGTGGGCTTTGAAACTTTAGATGATTAAAAGTTTTATTATCTCTCGATTGTTGTTCAAGCAAGATATAGTTTTAAGTAGTGCCCGGGAAGAGTTTAAAGTGTAAAATGTTTTTTTTATTTTTTATTTTTAAGAAGTTCAAATTATTTCTGAAAAACTCAGTCTTTTCTAAAGAAAAGTAAGCGGGTGCTACAGTGTGGTATTCACTCTGAGGTGCCTATGAGGCGATTGAGACATTACATTAAAAAACCGTTGGTTGAGGTCTGAATACCTGTACAAGAAAGGCCATGTCAACCACGAGTGTCGTGATAACGCCAATTACAAGGCCCAATACTCCATTAGCCACAGTGGAAGAGCCAATATCAACGTCAATCTACACAAAACACCCGCCAAATGAGAGAGGATCTCAGTCAAAAATCAAAATAATTAGATGGAGATAGGAAGTGTGGTTTATATATATATCCTACTTCCAAGTACTTGGGACCACGGATATAATTGCAGTCAACTGCCTTCCCTAGTATACAAGGGGTGCTCCCAACACTCTGACGAACAATCCAAGAGCCCTACATGACGAATAAAATATCAAATGTGAAACTTCATCACAAAGAAACAGCTGAAACTTAAAAAGATTCAAATCTCAGTAGTCTGAGACAAAATTCTTAAATGTTAGGATATGCCAACACTAAAAGGTGAAAATTTTATAACTAAAGGACATAATAGTAACGGCACAAAATTCCTTCTCTAAATAACTCTAAAAGCAAATAGAAAGTCAATACATCTTTTCGTATTGACTTGCACTACAACTGAATCATCACACCAAGCAAAGCAGTTATTTCCCAGGAACTCAGAGCCACCTTTTTCTTTTTCCTGAATCTTTAAGGCTTTTATGGTGACTCAACTTCAATCAAAGTGCTTTCTAATTACCAAAAATAAGGCAATGGTATTCATTTACTTTAACAAAAGAAGAGAACATATGATATTCCTCATATTATCTGTGTATAAAATAATACAAACTATCTGTGCACATAAAATACATATACGGATTCAATTGATGGTATACTTCAGGTAATTGTTGCAAAATCTGTCACTAGCTGACTCGCAGCAAGAATATTTGTACCCACTGGAATTAATTTCTACACATTTGTTCATCAATAGAATCAGTAAGCTCCACATAGTTCGCTACAGCTCTATTACAAAGGAGCAAAACATGAAGTAGAATACCTTAGGAACTGATGGAATAAGCTTCAGTCTACTATTGCGGAACTCGTCATCTCCATCAACAAACCTCTGCAAGAGAGATCCTGGTAATAACTCCTTTGTAACAAAATAAAACACCATGCTGTAGTGGGTCGATCCCGGGACCTAGAAGAGTGAAAATGTGTAAATCTTCATACTGCCAGATAGGATAACTAGAACAGGAACCAGCCACATTCATCAACTCACTTGCAGATTAAAGACAATAGAGAAAAGCCCTTTATCTGATGCAACCTGAAGTTGAGGAAGCACAGTGTCACTTGCTATAACTAGGAGTTACCATGAAGCAACTAAAATTTTACCAAAATTCAAATGCGCAATTTAGGAAAATACTGAATGTCCAAGTGAAAACTTACCTGTGCTGCACAACCACTGCGTCTGGCGACATGGTCCATCCTTTTCGTGTCTTTGAACCAGTCCACAGCAACAAGATCCATAAGATGTTTGCCTGCAGGAATCTTCAAAAATATGTCGCGAAAGTTCCATGAGATTAACCCAGGCCAATTTTTGCTGTCCAAGGCGTAACCAGAAAGTCTCCACACGAAGCCACGAAACTATTACTTTACCTTTGATTTGTCATAACAAAATCGCTTGCTACGAACTCTGAAGTTGCTCCCGTCAGATATAGTCCAGCAGTTGCGAGCCTTATCGCGGTCATCATGATGAAGGTTACCGGCAAAATTGGATAAGTCTATCTGGTCCACAGGTTCTTCTTCAAAAGCTTCAATATTCGTGATAAAATTGAATAAATGGAGTTAAAAAGATTGCATAGATGTGCACCAAAACATTAACTTT
Source organism: Striga hermonthica (assembly GCA_902706635.1). Lineage (NCBI taxonomy): Eukaryota > Viridiplantae > Streptophyta > Magnoliopsida > Lamiales > Orobanchaceae > Striga > Striga hermonthica. The sequence goes on from CACSLK010020742.1 coordinate 1,512,736, forward strand.
CGGTATTTACCAACTCTTTTGTCTTCAACCTCAATGGCAGACTCCAAATCCTGTATATCCTTAAACGAAAAGATGACACAAATTAGAAAATATCAAAACATTAAGTACTTAAACCAGAAAGATATTGTAAATAGATTAAGCAAGGACATACCTCTTCTGCATCTTGAAGGTCTTCATCTTCATCCGAGTCCTCATCCATCAGTACAGCATTTCTATTGGCAGCACTTATCTGATCGAGTGATGCACTGCGATGATGAATGGAAGACGACTGGAGTTTCTGACTCCTCTTTGAAGAAGTCGACAATGATGTCATATTGACCATAACAGGGATCCGCGGGGGCGCTGTCCTCTCATCAGTTTGAGAGAAATACTCTCGCAAACCTGTGACGTTAGAAATTTGGATTATCACTCTACCCAAGAGAACGAAAAGTGACTTCCGATTTTAGATTTTGGTTGCAACTTAATGATTTTCATGGAAAATGATCCACATGGAAACAAGAGCTTAAAATCAATAACCTGCTCGCTTCTGGCCTCGAAAACCACATGAAAACTTATACTAAAAGCTAAAACTCATAGTTTTTAATTACACACGACATGGACTATAATGGGGAAATTATAAACCATGTTAAGGAAACAAAATCTGAGAAGTTAAAGAGCCTAAGACATGCAATATCAAAAAATAGAAAAGCAACAGTATGGAGTCAACAAGACATATCTGCGGATAAGCTTTATCTCTGTCCTCTTACAACTGCAGACATCTTTATAATATAAGATGTGATATATCCAAACGATAATTAAGTTAAAATGCAGCATACAAAGGACTTGATTCAGGGATCTGAGAGTTGGAAGAATCCAGTAGATTATTTCTCAAACAGTTAGGCAAATTTGTTAAACCATAGCGAGCATAGGCATAAGGTCAAAGTATATAACTGACTGGATATTAAATCATTGCCTCAAAATATCTGAAAGTGAAAAACTTATTTCATCCGAACAATTAAACATCAAACTATAAGATCTCACCAGCAACGCTATTCAACATCTGAAGGAGACAATGTTGCTGAAACCATGACATATAACCTACTCCCCAACCTTTTAGATCAATTTGCATAAGATGCTGGACCTGTGTCCTGGGCCTCCCATTACGAGGTTTGAAAGGTGAAATATTGAATCCTCCACCTGAAATCCATACCAGCTCAGGCTATTAGCATGGCTAGAATTAAAAACATGAATTTCACTGGAAACAAATCTAAGAGGAGGAAGGAAAAAAAAAAAAAAACTGGCTGATGGAAAAGCTTAAAATGAAGTATAATAGAACTGTACATAATATGGAATAAACAGTTGAATTTACTTTCAATATGAGCGCGTACAAATCCAGGTTGGGGACCGCAGTTTTCATGCTGCCTAGAACGAAACAAGACAACTGCCCAGAACCACAGGTGAAAACTTGTATCAATGCAGAAAACTATAAACCAACAACTGAAACATCGTAAAGGCCTCAAGGATTTACCATAACTCCCATCATCATTTCGACGCCAGTAGCGTACATAGCAGAGGTCACGAGGCCATACAAACCTGTAATTGTTAAAAATGACATTCATGCCCATTTATACAAGATAGTGTCTCCCAAATTATGCGGCTGAAAAAAACGACTACAAACGGGCTGTATTGGTGGTTGACACGTAATAACATCTTTTCACAGGTACCAGACCAAGTAAACATTGTAAAACCACATATTTCCACATGAAAAAACCTATAAAAAGAATTTAATACTTTTATTTGCACTAGCCATAAGAGTTATGAACGACATAGTACCCGATTCATGCATTTAACTTAAAGTAACAGTCATAGAAACGAAAATATACACACAGAATACCAGCACTAGAAAGAGTTGAATAACTAAGTCATATTCAAGTACATAACGTCATAAAAGAAAAACAGTATTTACTACACTCAAGAACCATTTTAACATATAACCAAGAGTACAATACCAAAGCTGGTGCTGCGGAGAAAACAGCATGAAAGAAATGCAATATAAACACAAATCAGAAGCATATCATAATGACGATAAATTACGTAGGAAACCAATCTAATTGAAGCCTGTGGTATAGTATTGCTGTATGTCCATCTACTTCTTCGACTAAGCTACCATACTGGAAACTGCAATCCCACCTGCATGCAAAAGAGAACTTTGTTGAAAGTTAATAAATAAGACTGCAAGTTTAATTCATACATTAAATACACACATGATCTTTGCCACGGCATATATTCCTGCATTTTTTTCATTTTTTTTTTTTTTATTTGTTACTATTATTTATGTCAGCATCAAGAGGGAAAATGATTAGTTATCAGCTTGCTGCTGTGTAAGAATATCAATAAAAGATCACATACTAATTTAATCCACGGAGAAATTCAATCTAAGAATGGTCAAGCTGCAAAGATAATATATATGTTAGCAACAATTTCCTATTCCTTAAAGAGCGCATATGATGTATGAAAAACTAACATGTGCTAGTAGAAAAGCTTAATTAAAAATATTTTCCATCAGATCTTACAAAAAGTAAGAAGCAATATGATAGCGAATTCTCAATGTATATGTCAAGTCAGCTATAAGAAAACCTACTCGCATCGTGTTGCGTCCATGCTCATTACTAATTCAAATATTTCTTCGCAGGTAGCCTCCACTACACCAACAGCTTTCATTGCTCTACTACAGCTCTTTGGCTACACAAATAAAATTATATGAGGAAGAGACAACTGAAGCATCCAGGACTAGCAAAGACATTCCCCAAGTACGACAAAAATGCAATATGCTCTTACAAGAAAGTCCACTTCAAGAAGCTCCTCAAAAATCCGGAGACCTAAAATTAACATAAAGACAAAAAGATAATACAGGTTTCATATAAGAAACGTTCCCAGAAGTAATAATGACAAATTAAGATTTTCAAAATTATCCAAACATTTGCCAACTTCTCCAACTACTAAAATTTAAATAAATTATGAAGACCATCGAACCATTTTGACATTGGAGAAGGCGCCAATACTTTCTGGAAAATGCTTGATTGTCAGAATTCTCATCAGCCAAATCTGAACTTTTTGTCCAGTCAAAAACAGACTCTGGAGGCCCTGTCAATAGAAATTGATAGTAAAATTAATGTAAGCTTAAAATAAATCTGGAGGCCCTGTCAATAGAAATTGATAGTAAAATTTGTGTAAGCTTAAAATAAAATCCGAAATTATTCAGTAGGGCAAGGTAACAAATTTGGAGACCATTTCCTATTGTTGTTCTTCGCAACAAACTACGGTCATGGTGAGATTCTTCTTCATCTTCAGCAGCGCTCAACCTACAAGAGATGAAGGAAATAGAAAAGGAAAAGAAATATCAAACTTGGTCAAAATGATCAGGCATCAATATTTTTCTAAATTTATGTCAGCATCAGATCAGGATGGCAACATGCAGTTATTTTTATGTGCAGAACAATCATTACAGTGTTAGAGAAGTAAGAATCTGGTGGTTCTGTTTGAAAAAGTTATTGAGGATAACATGTTTGGTGTATGAAAAAACTAGGATGAGATGAGTAGGCAATGCCAAATGTATCATTACTGAACACCAAAAACCATTTCAACGTGAGTCCTCAATATTTATATATATTGTTCCTATTCAATTTAATAGGAAATAATTTGTCATACTTATGTGAAAAAGAAAATATTGGGATAGGGCATATAAGCAAAGAGAAATGAGAAGAAATGATGAACAATCCTCAGAGTCTACAACATCCATACTAAACATAGGAGCATGCAAGAATATCAAGTAAAAGGGAAATTTGCGACATCCGTAAATTAATTCCAGTTCATCAATCATAATAGCCACAATAAATATATTCACATGACCAAAATAAGTTTAGTTTCAGAGTTGTAAATATTTTGACTAAATAATTACTCTAGCATACATCGTAATTTCTTACATTTCCAGCACATTGACCGATAATGATACACCAATCTATCTAGGACAATGCACCTATATCTTTAATTCACCACAGTTCCACACATTATATCTTTAATTTCTTACATTTCCAGCACATTGACTGACTGGATCTCATAAAAATGGGAACTATTTAAAGCTCCCTGCAGCAATCGGCAATCTCATGTGTATCTCTAATGGCAGCCTTATCCAAATCCTCAATTATGAATTTCAGCTCTTTAGCTGACAAAAGAGACAATTCAGTGAAGAAATATCCTCACAGCCATCAGATAGCCATTACCTTATATCATGAAAGATGACCACTGGCCCTTCTTTAAACCACCAAAGCACACAGACTGTCTACTCTCAATTCCTAGATCTCTATGTTTGAGAACTTACCTTACTACAAATTGTGGTCTTTCAAACATCATATATTCATATTTACTTCCAGGCATAATGCTGCTTCACGAAAAATATCACTCTCAGTCTATGAAAATTTGTAATACCATCTTTTTCAAAGATTTAGAAACAGGGAAAGTAGGATTTACTATCACCTATAGAGGCAAGTTACAAACTGCAAATGAGTAGTCTTTCACATAAGCAAAGTTTTAGCAACCCTCATTTATCCTCAGTTTGTTATTTCTCGATATCTCTGGCTTAAAAGATTCAGCACTGATATTAGCAAAAAACTACTTACTGACTCTCACGATCTGATGATGAAGCAGTCTTCCCATTGTCCATACCAGATTTATATTCGAACGACTGGTATTTGTTACCACTCATAGCTTGTGACTCTTGATGCTGCACGCCAATAACATTTATCAGTCAATCATATGTCACACCAAACATACAGGCAAAATGTGACATCGTCACATGCAGAAAATATTAATTTCAAATATTAAGTGAAAACAGGGAGTCACAAGAGAACCTGATCAATAACAGATTCAATTTTCTGTTTCCAAATGAGTGCCTCCTGAATGTTGAAAGCTGCCATCTGGAACAAGAAACATCAACTGGTAAAATAAGTTGTACTTCCAAAATAGAACTCACAAGCAAAAGTCTATGAATGTCATTACTTAATTAATACACATGCTTACCCAGTAAATATAAATCTCGAGACAAAATTTTCTTAGCAAATGGTGTTTTAAATCTGTCTATTTTCAGGTTTTTAACACATTAAAATATAATTAAACTGATATTTCCAAGTCGGGCACTTTCAAAAAATAATTAAACAGATATATCCAAGTCGGGCACTTTCTCAGTGTATTATGTTCATCTATTTTCTATTTCCTGAAGAATATGTCGACAGAAAGTAGCATTAGGTGTTATTTCACATTCCCTAAATACTCATGCAATTAACGAAAATAGAATACTAGAAAAATAGTAACAGCAAAAAGGGTAGCAAAAGAACTAGGAAAGATGCATTAATTGTTTGAATATAAAAGGTGACAGAAAAGATACAATGAAAAAGGGAGAAATAAAGTAGCAAATGAGATCAAAGTTCCACCTTAATTACTAAGAATAAATTAATTATTTCTTAAACGTCTTAGTTACTCTTGAGAATGTATCATACTCAAGGATATCCTACACTCAAGCAAAGGTTATGTCTTTACTATTATATGTTTGTAAATTTCATCACTATGTGTACCGAAAATATACATATAAGATGCTATATGCATGTACAAGTAGAATAATTCAATCAACCAAAACTAACACTTAGAAGAATGAATAGATGCAACTGTAAGTCTGTAACGCACCGTAATTCTGTGGTGCTTCTCTTTCTTGTTGTAAACAGACAGAACGTATACCATCTGCCAAATATAAACGAACTTTGTAAAAATAAAGGCAGTCAAAGAGAACATGTCTAAACTATTTGGTCACTAGGAACATCTGAAGCATAAAAAACTTCACTATCTAGCTTCAGATGCAACCAAAAACAAAAAGAAGGAGAAGAGAAAGCTGAATCCCACTCCAAATAGCTGGAGTTTTAGATTTAGGATACGGAAATAAGCAGTTCTTTCACTGATTCAACTGACGAGCAAATAAAAAAATAAAACAAGGAATCCAGCAACTAGAAAGGATTTATGCCTAATGTTGGACGCCAGCCCCCCACAAGGACTTAGCCATATCAGATTATGATTTGGAATTAACATGTCAGTTGTGATCCAATCTGCTGCATACATCTAGCTATCCTAGGGAACCACGCAAATCAATTTTTTTCACTTAAGTTTTACCATTATATTGTATCTACCGAGGACGAATATCACTGAACAAAAGGAAGCCACTATTTTCAGGTAACACTAGAAAAGTAAACTAGACTTTGATTAGTTGAGTACGAGCATCACCATAAAAATATATTAGACTAGTCATATACACTAAGAAACCAAGAACTTTGGTAGCGAGCTTGACAGCATTTGGTTATTGAAATGAGTCGCATTGTGACACTCCTTTGTAAAGCACAGATAGTTGTTCAGTTAACTGGTGAAACATAAATTTATAAAATACACAAACTAACACCTATGAAGTAAAATTTGGACTATTCCTACCTTAAATACATGGAATCAAGCTAGTTATCCTTCAGTTAATATTCATAAAACAAACTATTGATTACATTTACTTAATCCTCCTTTTTCAACTAATTTTCTTGCATGCATCTTCCTAGAAGAATCATCCCAACCCTTCCCAGGTGTATTACAAGGAACCAAACTTCCACTACCTCATGTCCATCCCAAGGCCCACCACATAAAGCAGTACCATCAAATGCCTTAGTACATTAATCGATTATTCAGATTATTGTAATAGATTAAGTACCCTGGATCATCATGATACACAGTTCTCATTTCACCACTAAAAGATAATACATATTATTTGTTCATCCCTTTCACCGCCGATAGTCAACATCAAAAAAAAAAAAAAAAAAGGAAAAAACATTATGAAGCACACTAAGAACTAGTGATATCCTTTTGACAAATTAAGAAAATTATCCCATACGAGATGTCGAGAACAATAAAATGTTTTATATGAGGTTTGCACTGTTCAAATAACTTGCACAAAAATAGGATGAACAAGATTATCCAACAACAATGGACCACTCTACATCTGACCATCCAAATAAAATGTTATTTCTCATTAAGTTTCTTCAACTACATCCCAAAACAATATAAGAACAATTAAGCAAGTGAAATATAAATAGAAGAACTGTTAATCACAGCTCACATGTCCATGATGCGTCTTCAATCCTCGATCCTCCACCCTACAGTTGCCATCTATAAGAAGAGTCTTGGTGGGTACCTGACCACATAAGAAAAAGCGAAAGAAAATTTATATACAACACCTTCAGGACAAACAATTCTTACAAACAACGATGCTAAATGATCATCTCTAGAAACAGAACACATTATGCTCATACTTACAACCAAACAAGTAAAAATCATAAAATTTTGTGTTCCATCAAACTACAGTTCCAAATACTCTATACTTGATTTTACATAATGTTGACTGCTATATGAAACTCATAATCGTTTAATCCCCAGAAACCAACAACAAAATCATAAGAAAAGTAACTAAGTATATGAAATTTTTGTACCACATAGACTTGGGGCTTCTTCTTGTAATACGCCAACAATCTAGACTCGAGCACAAAATATCTCATGTGAATAAATGATCTTCCAATCTTCCTGCGCCCATACCTGACCATCCATCCTTCGTAAACCACCTTCGAATTTGACATCTCAACCAAATCAATACAACTTCTGTTACTCAGTCTTTTTCTTCTTTAGTCTCAGGAGCAAAGATTCTGTATGATCCTCAATGCTCCAGCCAAACCAATTCCAGAATATTCATAAACTTCCAGCAGCTCAAAGGAATTTTCACTCTGCGCCATTCAAATGGATCAGTAACCGTTAAAAGATACTGGAAATATGCACACAAACTCATAAATCCGAAAATCAAATCGCTAACTCACAGAATCAGTTTCTCAGTTTACGACCCACTCTTCAACTGAGGAGCCAACCAATCACAACCGCAAACGATTCAGTTCCTCCCCGAAAACTCACAAACTGAGCAGCGACCAGCAGATTCAGAAAACGGAGATCTGCTCGCCGACGCCAGAAACGCCAGAAATTCAAAAAGCTCAAAGCGATAGCAAAGCAAACGCTAGAGATTTCCTTGTGCAGGTGCCAGGCCGAGTATGCCTACAAACATACAAAGAAGCACGCCATATACAGTAAATTTACTGAGCATCTAGATACAATTTTTACATGTGGAGAGAGAGAGAGAGAGAGAGAGAGAGAGGGAGAGTTTAATTTACAGCAAGTTCTCAGGCCAGCGAGTAAGTTGAAAACGCCGGCAAGTTTCACGGCGACTTTTGAAAAGCCGGGGAAAAAACTCAACTCGAAAAATCAAAACAAAAGGAAAAATGAAAAATAAAATAGATTTTGCTTTGAGATTTCTTTATTATTCTTTGCTTTTTTATTTTTTATTTTATCAGTATTGTTTTAAGGCCATCCCATCTACGCGCAAACTCATTTCCAGTCCTTGTCTCTAAAGTTTTATCTACAATAAAATATTATTTTTTTATTAAGTTTTTATTTCAAATAAATTGGTATATATATGTATTTTTAATTTTATAAAAAATGTTTATTACTCAATATTGTATAAATATTATATTGTTTTTATTTGTGTGTTTTAAACTTTTAATTTTTATGAAATCCACTTGTTGTGTTAGATTTTTATTCAATGGTACCATTTTAATATTAAAAAATTAAAATAAAATTATTAATACATCTAAATAAAAAACACAAATTTATTTAGCATAAAAAATACATTATACAGAGTTATTTAGCATAAAAATATATTAATTAATACACATTATACAAAAAATTATCATTAATATTACTTTAAAAAAAATATATGTAACGCTGCGCTACAATGCTGCGCCACAACTGGCGCATCACTATTCCTATCTCTCCTCTGACGCAAGTTTTCAGCACAGGGTTGGAGAGTTCTTTTGACACAACTCCAACGTTCTGCTCTATTATAGAGTAGCGTTGGAGAGGCTCTAATTTCTTACAAAAATGAGAACTATCGAAGTGGTTTAGATAAGGACTTTTAAAGGGCTGTTCTTTTGTTAAATTTTAATAGAGGATTTTTTATTTTTTTATTTTTTTTAGTGAATGAGGCTTTGAAAAGAAAAGAAAAGAAAGTGTGCATTTTTTTAAATTCATTTAGTGACCTAGTAAATAGTAAAAATGTAGCATCTCCAATGTTTTGGGTTCAATCAAAAAAAATTTATGTCACCTAGATAATAGATTCAGTCAAAAAAATATATTCTTCAATGCAAGTACAAGTAGACTGGGCCCTGCTGACATGGCAGCAAGAAAAAGAGACTCGGTCTACACTTAATCTATTTTAGACCCAAATAGAGACCGAGTCTCATGCATTGGGGTGAATATTGTTAATTTATATTGTTTTATCCATGTCAAACTTGAGTTTATTTACATGTCACGTAGGCAAAACTAGACCCAAAACATATTAGTTGCTCTAAGTCGGTAGGATAATTTGATATTTTTTTTTTTTTTTTTGAATGATTAACTAAAAACACATAACTATAACCGACTCACTAGCCGAAATAGGAAGACTACCCAAGGTAGCTTGTAAATCACAATATACACTACAAGACGAAAAAAATAAAATAAAATAAAATAAAAAAACTCCCTATAAGAGAATACACGAACTCCCCATAGCATAATCTCCCCAAAGGAGAATAACACGATAAAACATACTCCACAACTGGAGAAAAAAACAAACCAACAACAAGAAAAAACACAACTAAACAGAAAAACAACACAAAACCAGTTAACGAGTGAAAAACGGTGCGGCCGAAAAGCTGACTTGCAGGCCCCCCGGTGGAAAACGGTGCGGTGGCATGCCAGCGCATGCGGAAGGGAGGCGGCTGCGAGAGATTGGGATGAGTTAACGAGTGTGGTTGTGAAAAGAAGAGAATCAATAATTTAGTATTATCTAACACTAATTTAATATACAAATTATATTAAGACGATATACAATTAGTCGAATCCGACCTCCTATCGTATCTAATATTTATTTTTTATTACATTTTCCTAAAGTATACATTTATAATTTATTAATAAGTTGTAAGGAAAATTAGTTTTGTACTCACGGGTTTATTTTTCTTAAATGAAAGTCTTAAAAATATCTCAAAATCATTTTAGATTGATTGAGAAATTAAATTTAAGTGTTACATGTAAAACAATGGAGTTCAAATAACTCAAAAATTGCAGGATTTGCAAATGTTCTGTCTTTGACGAATGTTTGGACAAACTAACCGGCTTCAACCATTCATTATAAATTATAAAGAGATTCCACTTCACTTAAAATATAAATAATTAAAAGAAGAAAAAGAGAGAGAGTTTTTTTGCTACATTTGGTAAATAAATATGCTAGCTAATTTGTTACCTTATAAGTTTTATGTATTCAAATAAGCTTCATTTGGTAGGACGAAATTTTTCAAAAAGTTCGAGCTTATCTCATAAGCTTCTTTGGTAGCTTTTCAAATTAGTTCGTCGAAATTTTTATATCAACTAGCATATCAGCTAATTTTACCAAACAATTTTATCATATAAGCTAGCTTTTCGGATGTAAGTCATAAGTATAATCTCAAAAATAATTTATCAGTTATTAGCCAGCTTATCAATTAGTTTTACCAAACATAGTTTCATGTATAATTAATAACAGTAATATTTCACCCTCCCATTTCCACTAAGCTTTTTATTACTCCTCAGATTAACTAGTACGTACCCCGTGCGATGCACGAGACATATATTAAATGAATTGTTTTGACGAGTTCTATTTGTTAAGTCTAAAAAGCAATTGTGTTGTCATCTATTTTTTTCCTCTTTTTTAATCACCGTTAATTCTAAAAAAATAGGTTATAATCTATTTTTCACATCTTTTAATTAGTGTTATTTTTTAGTCAGAATATTAAATATGAAGATGTAAGGGATAGCTTGTAGAATAATTAATATAAATTTTCACTAACATATTTATACTAATATAAATTT
>CACSLK010020742.1:1535181-1547631 GCA_902706635.1 Striga hermonthica
ATGGTCATTATTATAACACACATGATATGTAACATCAGCGGACCACCTACGGCCCCCCACCACCCACCACCGCCCGGCCCCAATCCCAAGTTGCCCCCCATCGCCACCCCCTGTCTCCTCTAATCTAAGCACACACACAAAACACAGCACTATTATTATATTATTAAAAATTCATAATAATCCTTCACCTCTGCTCAAAAAAACATTAAACCCACCCCCCACCTTCTGCCAAGAAAATGCCTCCAGGAGGCCCCATAGCTCTGTACTGTACTGTGAGTACTACTCATCTCCTTTATTAATTTCAGTTCTTTTGGTATTGTTTTAGCTGTTAGCTCTGTGTATACTTTCTTTGATAAACAGAAATCCCATCTTTTCATTGACTGTGTGTGTGTGTCTGTGTGTGTGTGTGTGTGTGTGTCACAAGATCAGATTTTTCTCTTCTTTTTATCACTCTCCACCATTTATCTCAAAGCCCCTCTATTGTATCTTCCATGTTTGGCCAAACCCTAGATCTGTCTGTCTCCATGTGAGTGAATAAGCACTGCTCCCCTGTTCTTTTTCTTGCTCAGAAACTGCAAAAGTGTGTCTCTGTGTTTGGTTTATTTTTGTGCCTTTTTTTTTCTTTTTCTTTATTTTTTCCACAATCCCATCACTTTTAGTATAGCTGTGTAACCTGCCCAGTTGTTTTTTTTTTTTTTTGTTCCCTTTTATTCTCAGTGTTTGCTTCTTCAGGAACTGGGGAATGAGTTAAGACTAGCTTACTGAGCCCTCACTTCAAAAAGAAACCAACAAAGTAGTTTGTTTGCATGTGTGTGCCTATCATCTGTTGCTTATATGTTTACTGACTTCAATAATGTTGATTACAAGTGCAGATTGCCTGGGAAGTGAAAGGAGGATTACGTAATATCGAAATCAATTCCGGGTTTTCGATTTAAAGAGGGGATATAAACAATTAAAGATAGGAGTTTGAAAAAAAAAAAGATTAATAGATAAAGATGAGGGGCACAGCATCCACATCTGTGACGGTGGGGCTGGGGATAGGAGAAGGAGGTGATGAGGTGGCATACGGCAGTTTTCGGTACTACCCGTTTACATCTATCCAACGACAAGAGCTGGAGCATCAAGCCATGATATACAAGTATCTAGTGGCGGGTCTGCCCGTGCCACCTGACCTCATCTTGCCAATACGCCATAGTTTCGAGGCACTCTCGGCCCGGCTTTTCCACCACCCTTCACGTAAATCTCACGCTTGTTTTTATTCTCTTAAAACGTCCTTCTTTTGTTTCCATATATGTGTTTGGGTTAGTATGAACGTCTGTGTATTGAAGTGATTGAGGGTAGGTGTGTAATGAATACGACCGTACTATGAAAGTGTCTTGTGTTGATAGGTCTCTGTATGGTTGTTGGTCATTCTGGGTTTTAATGGTCAAAATGGTAGATAATTCAATAAATGTGTTCATAAGAAAGTGACTGTGGACTCTAACAGTTATTTTGTGCTTGTTATGTTCAGGAGCTTCTGTTTTCTTGTTGGTCATGAGATAGTAGACGATATTATTAATGCTTTATTATTGATTCTTTATGTGTACTGAGACACCGAGCTTTCATGCTTGCTTGCTCCTAGCAAAAATCTAGAGATTGTTTTAAAACATTCTTGTTTTGATGAGAAAAAGCTGGCCGTGAGTAATACTAATTGAAGATTCTATCCTTCTTGAGAATGATTTTCATGCTTTGATAACAACTAGATGAAACATATATAAATGGCAGACGATAGAGTTTAAACTGTTGGTCTTCACTTCAGGAGCATCTGCAAACACTAAACGAATGCACACACAAAAAGAAAGAAAAATGGAAAACCAATTCTTTGCTTCCAACTCCACTGCATAAGTTAGGTGCACCTTTACTCATTGAAGCTAAGAATTGTCCTCATTTGGTTTTTGAAAACATTCTCTTGTTTTGAAATACAATTTCACCAACTGTGACCTGAAACAATTACAAAGAAAATGAAAACTCGGTGCTACTATTCTCCGTGCAGTGGGCTACTGCTCCTACTATGGGAAGAAATTCGACCCAGAGCCCGGAAGGTGCCGGAGGACAGACGGGAAGAAGTGGAGATGCTCGAAGGATGCGCATCCCGACTCCAAGTATTGCGAACGGCATATGCACCGTGGCCGCAACCGTTCAAGAAAGCCTGTGGAATCCCAAAACAACTCATCTCAGTCCATCCCCACTGCACTGCCACACGTGTCTGGAGGCAGCAACATTACCGGAAACTTCCAGAACATGCCCTTGTATTCAGTCATGGGCACCCAGAGTTCCCCCTATGGGAGCAGCGTGGCGAAGCTGCAAATGGAGCCCGTCTCGTATGGAATAAATCACAAGGAATTCAGGTACTTTTTGTTAGAGATTCTTTGGTTTTCTTGAATGTGAATTGTTATTTGTTTCTTTTATTGCCCCTCTGAGTTCGGACATGTGTATGAATAGTAGGAAAGAAACAAAACCATGTACAGTACTTTCACTTGTTTGCAAGTCTCTTCAGCAACAGGTGGATGTTTTTTGTTCAAAAAATAGCATGTCGTACTGTAATATTTCAAGTGTTTACGAATCTAGAATCAACCAGTAGGAAACTTTAGAATCTGATTTATTTATATGTCCCATGATATTTTAAGGATGTGACTTGTTTTACTTTTAACCCCTTTGTCTCTTCTTTACATAAGTTTGAAAGTTTTAGTGTATGACTTTTTTCATTGAAAAATTTAGAATAGTGAACTTGGGATTGGTTGCAAAACGATGGCATGGGAGATGATGGGAATGCCCCTTTATTTTATCATGATCGTGACTGATTTGACTTCGTAAGAAACCCGGCAGACTGTGATTACAATAAGAAAAACTAAGAGGAAAGCACCATTATTCCTTGTGATTGTGGCAGACATGGCTTCTTCTTGTTCTTATTTTTCCTCCTTTTATTCTATTTTTGTTATTTTGCCCTATTGAGTAACCTGGGAAGATTGAAATTACTACAACAAATTAGGAATGCATTTTTCAGCTGCTGAGTTTCTATGAAGCAGCAGTGGTAAAAAAACATCTGAGAAACATTCTGTTTCAGTTATACGGTCCTCGTCTTGTGTTCACTTTGTTGTAAAACTCCATTTATACGGAAATCAACTTTTCAGAGTCTTTTTCCTTGTGTGTGAGTGTGTGTGTGTTTTCTGAATTTCATGAAACACAAATGCTCTATTAGAATTGTCTGTCTAATTGTGGCCTTGTGCTCAACCGTACTAATATGAACTCTAGTGAAAGAGTCATCATCTGCAATCAGTTTGTCTTCTGCTTACAGGCAGATTGGCAATTCACATTTTAGAACATCTGACTACTAATAATATATGAAATTTAATAGCATTCTATATAATGATTGGTCATTGACCAGTAAACTTTTGGCATCACTTTTAAATTCAAAATCACGCTCATTATATGTAACCATATTCTATCTCTACTGCCTTGCTGAGACATTTGGCGAGCATATTAAGGGCCCAGTTAAGAGATTGTGAAGCTAGTGCGAGGAGATATATAACGAGTGTATACGAACAAGATTGATGAATGTTATTAGGTGCATCTATTCCGAGGCAAACTGCAGCGTGCAAGTTTCTCATTCTATTCATAAACTAAAATTACGCTGAATGAATTAATTTCGACCAAGGAAGTTGTGTGTGCTTCTTGTCTCAATATAATTTCCATGCATATGTATCTAGACACTTGCTAACTTGAGTACAATAAATACACAGGTATAATAATAATATTCAGGGACTGACTCTTGATCCTGATGATCAAGGTTTCTCATCAGAAGCTTCCGCCCTGGGTTTGAGCTGCAACTCAGGAGACGCCACGTGGCGGCTCATGCCCACTCAAGTCTCCTCGAGCTCCCTTCTGAAAGAGAAACCCGATACTCAGTTTCTGGGCTCATCCTCAGCCCCACGAAACATTGCCCATGCTTTTGAGCCCATGAGTGCCGCCATTTCTAGACAGCAAGAGCAACACGCGGTGCATCCTTTCTTTAGCGAGTGGCCAATGAACAAGGAATCATGGTCCACTCTGGATGATGATGATGACGGGTCAAACAAGAATGTTTTCTCCTCCACGCAGCTGTCCATCTCGATCCCGAGGGCATCTTCTGATTTTACTTTGAGGGGTGGTAACTCCCCTAAATGGTGAGTGAAAAAATGGATTCCAGTGGGCAAGTTGAGGCTGCCCACTGGAATCTTTCGATTTTAGAAATTTTTATTTATGTCCACGATGCGAATCACTTTTACCAGAACATGCAGTTGTTCATTGGAGTTCTTGAAAATGCACTACTCTCGTAGTTTCGTCTTTTTGAATTGCCAATCACAAAAAACAAAGAAAGAAAGAAAGAAAGAAAATCAAATTCCCTTTTCCACATACTTTTATTTCCAACCGCAGATTGTATTCGAGCAATTTTTAAGCTATCATTGCGTATCAAATTGTCGTGTAATAATTCAATTCTATATACATTAGAGTAGATGTTCACTCTTATTGCAACCTCTTGTTTACTCTGACTGATAGAAAAGAAAATGAAAGGATATGCAGTTATAATATCCTGGAATTAGCGTACAATAGCATGAAATTACGAAAGTTTGGACACTTCGTAAATTTGATGGTTTAATCGTGCAGATAATTGAAGGAAGATGGTTTTAGCAATAAAACCAATCGGTGGCTGCCGTTTTGCTAATCGATGTTGTGTCTTGAGGATTGGCATGTTTGTGCGACATTCGTGTACTATGATAGTTGTCGACCCGATGTTTGAATTTTCTCTCGAAATATTGTATTTTTCTTTAAGTGAACTATGATGTATTTGAGCTGAGTCTCCTGAATAATTGTAATTCTCCAAATTCATTGCATTGAATAAGTGTCATCATCATCTTCCAGTCTTGAAGCTGCATATACATATGACTATGAGGTAAATGGGTATTTGCAAAGTAGGTTTATAGTCTCTTGTTTCATTTGTCTTCGTTGATGTGAACTCATATCTCTTGATCTTGTGGGATTTTGAAGGAATGCTGCGAAATCTCAGGTCTAGGAGGTGAGATTTTAAGTGAGATTTTGTATAATTTTTTTTTTTTTGTTTAGAAAACCCATGAAATCTTAAAAATATTAACAAATTCTAGTGTCCAATAAATTAAATACCTCAGGATTTTGTAAGATCAAAACTCTTAACAAATATAAATTGAATACACTAAGATTTCTTTTTTTTTTTTCCCAAAACGATAGATTATATTATAAATCAAAAAGCACAAATGTGCAAATACACAGCAGCCAACGGCTGAATACACAGCAGCCAACAGCTGAAAAAGTGGGAGGACAGGTCAGAAAACCGCCTAGAATCCCGGTTAGCAACGCTAGAATAAAGCTCGCAACAAACTAACCAACTAAAAACTAAAAACAACTAAAAAATACCCCAATAGGGTAATACTCGAGTGTCGGATCCTATAGAGACAAT
This sequence comes from Striga hermonthica, assembly GCA_902706635.1. Taxonomy (NCBI): domain Eukaryota; kingdom Viridiplantae; phylum Streptophyta; class Magnoliopsida; order Lamiales; family Orobanchaceae; genus Striga; species Striga hermonthica. The sequence goes on from CACSLK010020742.1 coordinate 1,540,691, forward strand.
AAGGTGACACTCGGGTTCACAGAGGCTAACGCCCAAACCAAAAACACCAACCTAAGGGAAACAAAAACTAAAAGAAACGGAAAAACCAAACTAAACTAAACGACAAGGGCACAGCCTCCCCCACCAGATACATCGAGATACGCAACAGACAAACCAACTCCAAAGGCAGCTTACGGGCACGGAAACGACCGTCCGCCACTGCATAAGGCCTAGCGAGACGGGGTACCCATACTCATAAGCCCACCGAAGAGCTGGCCCGCACTCCAATCACGTGACTAACCGACACGGCTCGACATCATTGAATAAGCCCGCCTGGAACAACAACCATTCAACCTAGCCCCAAGTGGCTGAACACAACCGGGCAGCCGAGCAATAACCGGAGGCAACACCCTGATCCCAACCACAACTACACCCCCAAATCGAGAACAACCAAATCCAACTCGCCTAGGAAGAACCGTGAAGTCCCTCAGATCACAGACAAAATAAAAAATCGAGACAAAAGCCGCAAAGACAAGGACAAACCTCCAATTGACATAGCCAAAAGTCGAGAAGAACGAGGCCCCTGCCAATCGTCGCTTCGCCGGCGAAAAGGCGCAGTCTTGATCGGTGGCGAGAGGAGCAAGCAAGGTGAAGGAGGAGCGACCCAAATCAAGCCAAAAGCAGTGAACCCAGCCTCGTCCATGGACCAGCACCGCACCCCGTCCACCGCCTACAACACCAGAACGCCGACGACCAACCATGGAGGAGAAATCTCTTCGATGGTCGACGCGCAGAACAGAGCCGGGCTTCAGCAAATGAACCGAGGGTTGGGCCGCCATAGACAAGCGACAGAGGCTGTCCACTGACGAACCCGGACGGACGGCGAGGGAGCTACAATCGTCGTAATTGAAAGGGCGGGTGGCTAGGGTTTGAGAGGATTTTCTTTTCGGCGACGAAGAGAGGATTTTTGTAAAGAACTAGTTACACTAAGATTTCTAAAGTCTTAAAAATTCCAAGTCTAAACTGCTAGAGCACACTCCAATAACAAACTCGAAGGAACTAAGCCAAAGCCCCAACATTGCACTCCAATAAACTGACTTGGTGGAGTACTACATCACTGTTTTTATGTTTTTACTGCTTTCTAGCTTAGGTTTGTAGGTTTTGATAATTAGGTAGGTCCCGTTGAATGTGCAGTGGCTAATTATTTTTTAATGCTCTAGATTCCAGTAGGTGGAGTTAGCAGGGGGAGATAGAATAGAGCTCTCGGGGTCTTAGCCTTAACCTTTGTGGAGAGAACGTCTCTATCTTTTGTTGTTGCTATGTAAGGAGTGGGTGCTCTTTCTATGTATGTTGTTGTGGATTTTTGGAGTGGGTGCTCCTTTTATGTATGTTGTTGTGGATTTTTGGACCTTTGTTTTGGCCTCGACCCCTTTGTTCATATGATATAAAATCTATCGTTTCGAAAAAAAAAAAAAAAAGTACTACATCAAGATTTATAACAAGCCAAAGCCCCAAAATTGCACTTGGCCCTCCTTACTGGAGCTAAATTTTTCGTACGTTGTTTCTTACAATGCAACAAATTAGGGACTGGATTTTTCTCTCCCCACTTGGAAAAGTTTAAGAAAAGAGCACACAAACTTAAGGACAAATGTTTTCACATTATGGTCATCATTCTAACACACATGATATGTAATGTAACATCACCGGACCACCCTACGCCCCACCAACAAATATTAAAACACTATTTTAAATACTCTAGAATAATTTCGAGTAAGCAATTGTAGAGTTTCAACCGATTAATTGATTTTACCATATTACTTTATCAATTTTATTTTTTTTTGGTAGCCAGCTACGGTATCCGGAGTTATACCTCATTGATCCGTTGGTAAACCCGGTTCGAACACCTAGCAGTGGTGGGTGAATCTCCCAACAAAGGTTTTCATGCTTCCACAAGGATTCGAACTCGAAACCTTTCTTAAACGACATCAACTTTATTAAATATTGTATAAATATGACTTTATATAATAATACCGAATGTCTTGATCTTGCACGTCGATTTTTGGTACTTCGTAATTTTAGAACGATGATGCTTTGTAATCTCGTGTGTTTGGTTTGGAATAGTACAATTAGATTATATGACTTCTTTCTATGACTGTTAGGACTTTTTAAGTTACAACTGACCAACTTAAAATTCAAAATATATTTTTAAAGTTAATAACTTTCGTATGTTATAATATACCAGATTCATCATCACAGAATGAACTTCAATTTGACATCCATATTGCATATACAAATTAAATAAATATGTATATGAAATTGAAAATTAAATAATGTCCATGAAAAATACTAGAATTATTTATCAATTAAATAAGTTTGTATATTAAATTCATTATATGACTTAAATACATGGGGTGTAATTTTGATTAGCTCCTTACTTATTAGGACTTTTAAAATTATAAAACATTTGACTAACTTAAATTATAAATATATTCAAAAGCTGATAACTTTCTTACCTGTCATCATTTTTTTTTTAACATATCAAAAGAATAGTTTTGTTTTTCTATATTATAAAATTAAGTCATCTTTAATACTAATTAACAATTAATAAAATTATATACAATTCAAAAGACATCTATAAATTCATTGCATGTGAATTGGAAATAATATAAGACCAGAAAATCGTACAAGTGAAAATTTCTATATAAATTAATATTGCAGAATGTCTCGGTCTTGCATGTCGATTAATGGGGTTTCTAATCCTATGTGTCGAGTTCTTGTACTTCATAATCCTAGAGTTAGGTTTGAAATAGTACAAGTAGATCTTTAATTTCTTTTTTTTCCATGCCTATTAAGACTTTTATAAAAATTATAAAATACTTGACCAACTTAAACTTCATATATATTTTGAAAGTTAATATTTTTTGTATTTCTTATCATATTTATGTATATATATTCAATTTAATCGTCTCATAACAAATTTCAATTTGACATCCGTATTATATAAATAAATATGTATATTGACATTTGCAATAGCAAAATTATATATCAATATTAACTGGAAAATAATAAAATTATTTACCCATTAATTAAATTTATATTAAATTCATTATATAATATAACTTAATACATAAATCTAATGCAGAGTAGCCCATGTAGATTTGTATTCTATCACACCCTTTATGACTTTTTTTTTTTTCCAAAACGATAGAATTAATACATCAAACACATAATTACAATCGGCTCACTAGTCGAAATGGGAGGACTACCCAAGGCAGCCTAGATACCACAACGCACACTACGAAACAACCTAGAAAAATAAAAGCTCCCCAAAGGAGAATACCTAAAGCTCCCCACAGGAGAATACATAAAACTCCCCACATGAGAATAGCACAAACTCCACAGAGGAGAAAACAAGCTCCTTCAAAAAAGGAGATAATAAAACACAATAATAAACAACACACAAACAAACACCACATAGACACAAAACAAACAAAACCAAAACAGAATATTAGAATAAATCCCTCCGCAGGTAACAAACGACACCGCACAACCACAAAGCTGAAACCGAAGGCAACCTCCCAAATCAGACAGGGACCCGGACCAAAGCTCTGAACCAGAAACTGCAGTAAAGTTACGCCTAACTAGAGTCGAACCAACGACAAACCCTCGCCCAGGAAGACTACCCCGGCCCAAAGCTAGAGACCAGCTCCAAACTCCCCCTACTTACCGGCAACCAAAAACTGACGGGTCACCAGAGGCACTGAACTCTGCATACCGGCGTGCCCTACCACCCAGCCCAGGACGATAGGGGAAACAGAGAGAAAGAGAGACAAGAACTTCCACCCTTACAACCACCGGCGGCCCAGACAACAACCAACGGCGCCTCCGCCGGTGAAAACAACGCCCAAATCCAGGAGAACCGGAAAGCAAAGGGGGAAGAGAAGAACTTACCTCCACTCCGACCACTGCGACGCACCGATCGGAATAAGCCACCCAACCACGCCCCCGACTCCTAACCCGCCTCCACGCTAGAAGGCGACCCGCGAAAAGGTGAAATCTTTCCAGGTGAGAGGGCCACAACTCGACGATGGGCTGGGAGCAAAGCTTTGGAGAAGCCAGCGCCGCGGCGGCGGCGCCGCCCGCCCGCAGAGGAGGAAGATGACAAGTGAGGGTTTTAGAGCTTAGATTGGGGATTTTCGGAAGATAGAGAGAGAAAGATTTTTTTTGAGATATTTGTTACCCTTTATGACTTTTAAAAGGTAAAATTGCATATGACATCACGACCTTATCGACTTTTGCACTCCTGTCACGACTTTGGGGCCTTAGCACTTTGGTACCCAACCTTTTTTTTTTCTTTTGCAAAATGAAGCATTGACCTGGTCTTCGGCCGACAGATGCCAACATGTCCGGCAATTTAATTAACGTGGCACACATATCTCTGGCAAAAAAAACCAGGTCAACTTGGATATACACATATATATATATATACTTTTCTATTTTCTTAAAGAAAAAAAAAACAGGGCACAACTTCAACTTAGAAATCTTCTGGGGGCAAAATTACAAACACCAGCATATATACTAATCTCCACAAATTTTAAAAAGGAAAAAAGCAAAAGAAAAACTGAGTGAGAGAGAAAAAAAAGAGGGGAAAATGAAAGAAAATACTCTCTCCCAATCCATATTCTCCCCATTCCATATCCACCATTTTTCTCATAAATGCCTGTGGTATATTCTCCTAGCCCAACATTCAAGAAAAATTCAAGAAAAAGTCCATGTGTAGAGAGATGGATTCAGGTCGAGATTGCAGTGATTTTTAGATTTGAAGGGCGAATTTTATGTCGATGGTCGAGGGTTTTCGGTCAGAGAATTTTTCGGATTTGGGACTTGAAGATGAATTTAGGGATTTAGATTTTTGAAGAGATGAATTTAATTTTGGGATTAAATAGAAACGACGTCGTTCGAGGTGAGCTATTTTTTTTGTCCTATGAAACGTGTGCCACATCAATTAAATTGCCGGACATGTTGGCATCCGTCGGCCAATGACCGGGTCAATGCTTCGTTTTGCAAACAAACAAAAGGTTGGGTATCGAAGTGCCAAATTCCCAAACTCGTGACAGAAGTGCAAAAGTTGATAAGGTCGTGATGTCAGATACAATTTTGCCCTTTTAAAATAAACACTTATCTAACTTAAATCATAAATACATTTAAATTTAATAACTTATGTATTTGTTATCATATTTTTTTATATAATATATCAAATAAATAACTTTATTATTTTATTGAAAAATTAAGTCATCCCTAATACTGGTTAAAAATTAATAAAATTATATATCAATTCAAAAAGGCATCTATAAATTCATTATATAAGAATTAGAAACATTATTATAATATAAGACCACCGTACAGTGAAAAAATTCATTTTAAATATAATAATGTATTTTTAAAAACAGTACTAAAATTTAAATAAAAAAAAATCTTTCTTATATTTTCTAAGAATCTGAGCATAATTTTTTTAAACTAGAGTTTATTATTATATCATATATTTATTTATAAAACCAACTTAGTTAATCTTAAAATTATATAAATTAAACAAAAACATGTGTATTCGTTTGAAATTTTGAGTTAAATTTTAAAATATTTTTGAAATTTGAGATTTTCACAATTTTTTGAATTTACTGAAATTTTTAAAACCCTAAAGTCTCTCTCTCTCTCTCTCTCTCTCTCTCTCTCTCTCTCTCTCTCTCTCTCTCTCACACACACACACACACACACACATACACACACACACACACACACCTGATCACAACTCCACCGGTCCCGCCGCCCTCCACCGCCAGTCCCGCCGCCGCCTTTCTCCTTCTACCCCGACCCTTTCTCTCCCGCATGACCAGTGTTTGTCAGATACCCACCGGTCCACCAAAAAACTCGTCAATTGTCGACCTCTGTCATCTCACATCTGTTAGTGTTATATATTAAAAGCTTGACTTTTGATGATATTACACTTCTATCCTTTATGAATGAGAATCAGGTTTGATTAAACAAGTTCTATGTGAAGTTGTTCTGCACTTAGATAGAATGGATCGTCATCGGGCGAACAGAAGATCATTCTATGAGTTACTTGCGAAACAAGAATTGTGTTCACAACATAGATGAAAATGAATATCTCACCCGAATGGTTGTAGTGTCAACGGTACAGTTGGTCTTGACTGATTAGTTGCACTAGTACATTTATGTATTATTCATGATTCCAGAGAGGAGAAGTTCGTTTTATACTGATCGTCGTAAACAAACTAGGCCTGGTTAATTATTACGTTCTCTTAACCCGTAAGATATTAAACAGACATATATATGCAGTATATATTACTTTGATTTGCTTGGGTGGGGTTCAGTTCGCTGGATTAATATTCATACTGTCTTGGGTAATATTGTTGTATGTATGATGTGCTGTTATGATATTTCCGGTCACCATATGCGTTAGTTTGATGATGTCCCCGAAGTGAGTTCATTAAGGATAATTAAGTTAAACCCTGCAAGTGGATTAAATTTCGGCATAATAATAACGTGATGAACGAGCGTTAACTTCAAATAAATAATATATTAATTAATTCTTGATTGTCAGTAATATAATTAATTAATGGACATTATATCTTAAATATTGAGAGATAATTTGAGTAATTATTATTAGAGTCTTAATTGTAATTTAGGTTAGGAAAATGGAGTGAAATAATATTATGTTAGTGGCCCATAATATTATTTAAGTAATTGGAGGAGTGGGCCAGGCCACAGTTAGTCCATCACTTAAGAAGCTCTATTCCTAATCTCCTAAGGTCCCTACTGTAACTCTATATATACATCATAAGGCTCATGGAAAAGAGAAGAAGAGATCAGAATTCTTTTACGTGTGCAATATACACGCCGAACTCGTCTCTCTCTCTCTCTCTCTCTCTCTCTCTCTCTCTCTT
>CACSLK010020742.1:1575803-1595887 GCA_902706635.1 Striga hermonthica
AAAAAAAAAAAAAAAAAAAAAAAAAAAAAAAAAGTGAGAGACACAAAATCAAATGTAAATAATAAAAAATAAAATGGAAAGATGTCGCATGTTGGTATGTTCTTGAAAAAACTGTTAAGTCACAATCACCTATATGTAGTTGTCTCACGCGTTACGAATCGTAATGGTTTGAAAATTTTAATATGTGGTCATGATGATATACAAAAAAACTCAAGAAAATAATATTGTATATAGAGATGTGTTTAATAATATATAAATATCATTTTATTTTATTTCAATAAATATATTTTATGTATTGAAGTTGAACAATGATCTCATCGTTCATATCAAAATGATTCCTATTAACATTACTAGCATGTGCATCACATAGGTACCACGCTAGTTTTAGTAAATGGTCGAGGTAAATTTAAATAAAAGACAAAATAAAGTAATTTAATAATAAAAGTCTATAAACCTTCCCATCATGACATTTAATTACAAACATTGAAAAATATTAAAGTTGGCGCAGTACCTAGGCATAACACTGGTCAAGCAAGGAATAAGTAGAAGCTCGGACACATAAAATAATTTAGAATTATGTCGGTGAAGCCAATTATTTAGCTTTCGCTCTAATTTATTATAATCGTGCTCGCTTATCGTTTTGCACGATTATTTAGTTTACTAGTATAATACCCGTGTATTACACGGGTGTTTGCTAATTTTTTTTTTAAAATCTAAAATTAATGAGAAAAAGTAGTTGAAAATTTAAATACATTTTATAAAAATATACTACCTCCTATTTGTTTTTTTAAATGTCATTTTGACTTTATCAACAATTAGCTAAATAAATATCGTTTTGGATCTTTTGTGCATATTTTTTCATTATTACCATCATCTAGCTAATAAATACACTACTCCCTCATATTCATAATAATTGTCGTTTTGAGAAGTTGCACAATAATTAAGAATATTTTTTTTTGCCCATAATAACCCTCTTTAATAAAGATAGAGATGAATGTTTTGGAAAAAGATAAAGAGTGAACATGAAAAGACGTAATATATTTATTAACTAAATGAGGGTAATAATGGAAAAATATGTTCAAAATATCCAAAACAACATTTATTTTGTTAATGATTGATAATGCCAAAATGACATTTAAAAAGAATAGGAGGTAATACGTCTTTTTATATTCACTCTTTATCTTTTCTCAAAACATTCATCTCTATCCTCATTAATGAGGGTTGTAAGTGGCAAAAAAAAAAAAAAAAATTCTTAATTACTGTGCAACTTCTCAGAACGACATTTATTAAAAATAGGAGGGAATATATATTATTATATATTTAATATGACACTTTTTATTTGTGCAACTTACCTGTATTATATTATAATAATTTTTTTAAGTTACAACATAAAACTACATTAAACATAAATATATCAGTTGAGAAATAATTTTATTTTTCTAATGAATTTTAATAAATATTATTATTTTTTATTATTATAAAGATAAATATAATTTATTTATTTCATATATACAATATGGATGTCAAATCGAAGATCATCAAAAGATGATTACTTTGATATATTATATATGTAAAACTGATAAGAAATATAAAAGTTATCAAATTCTAAAATACATTTATAATTCAATAGCTGATTGAAGGAAAAAAATTAAAAGTCAGGGATATATTAGTCACTTAGTGCCTCACTATATAAAATTACAAAGAAATAAAGGGTTATATTAGTACAAGTAATATTAAACTACCTAAGTTACTTAAATAATATTTATAGAATGTCCAAACATAAATTATTAATTATTAATATATCAATATTATTTGTCCAAACCTAATTACGAAGCATGATTTTTTGACAAGTAGGATTCCGAAGCACCAGAAGCAGCCACGTAGGCTCAGCGCATTCAGGAATAATATATAGGGAGGATTTATTATCAATAAATATTCGTGCGATGCATTGTAGGAAAAAAAATGGAAAAAAAAATCTTTTTTACCCCAATACAAAAATACATTAAGTTTTTTCACACCGCCTAATAAAAAACTAAGTTTTTCACCTCGAAAAGTGCGAAAGTTATGCGAAAATTATCGCATATTCATCGCATAATTGTCACATATGCGAAGATTATGCGAAAAACTGTCGCATAATTATCGCAAATCAATTGCATAACTGTCGCATATTCATCGCACAATGCCTTCGCACTTTAATTTTTTTCACCCCAGAAAGTGCGAAGGATATGCGAATGTCTTCGCACTTTCAACTTTCGCACAATGTCATCGCACAATTGTCGCACAATATCTTTCGCACTTTCTGGGGTGAAAAATTTAGTTTTTTATTGGACGATGTGAAAAACTTAACAAGACTTCAAAACGGGGTGAAAATAGCTATTTTCACAAAAAAAAAAATCATCAATATTCATAAATTAAATATGTTTATTATATAACTAGTACAACGCCCATGTATTACACGGGTGCTTGCTAGTTTTTTCTTATAATATAAAATTAATGAGAAAAAGTAGTTGAAAATTTAAATACCTTTTATAAAAATATATATATTATTATATATTTAGTATGATACTTTTTATTTGTGCGACATACATGTGTTATATTATAATAATTATTTTAACTTACAACATATAACAACATTAAATATAAATATATCAATTGACAAATAATTTTATTTTTCTAATGAATTTAATAAATATGATTATTTTTTATTATTATACAGATAAAATATAATTTATTTATTTCATATATACAATATGTATGTCAGATCGAAGATCATCAAAAGATGATTAATTTGATATATTATATATGTAAAATCGATAAGAAATACAAAAATTATCAACTTTTAAAAAACATTTACAATTCAATAGTTAATTGAATGAAGCAAATCAAATGTCAGTGATATATTAGTCACTTAGTGTCTCACTATGTAAAATTACAAAGAATTAAAGGGTTATATTAGTACAATATATTAAAATACCTAAGTTAGCTAAATAATATTTATGGAAGGTCCGGACCTAGATTATTAATAATAATATATCAATATTATTTGTTCTAACCTAATTACGAAGCATGATTCTTCGCTAAGTATGATTTCGAAGCACCAGAAGCAGCCACGTAGGCTCAGCGAATTCAGAAATTATATATAGGGGTATTCATAGATTAAAAAATATAAAATCAATATTGATGTGGTTGTCCATAACGGTTCATGAAGGACCGAACGTGATCCGGTTATCACTGTCGTATGGGGAGGACCAACTAGGCACCTCGGCAGCTAGACAGCTGGGTGCCTCGACCAGAGGGTACCATCAAGGATACCATTAGGGGTACCACCAAGGGTACCACCAAAGGTACCACTAAGGGTACCATCAAAGGTATCACCAAGGGTACCACTAAGGGTACCACCAAGGGGGTCACCTCGGTACTTAGGTAGCCCGACCAGAGGGTTCCACCATGGAGACCACCTCGGCATCAAGATAGCTCGGACAGAGGGTTCCGTCGGGGAAACTTGAGGATGGCTTTGTGATCAAACTACAAAAAAGTTGATAGCAATAAGGATTTTAGAGAAAATAGTAATAAACATCAAAAAGACTTCTTATCTCATTAGGAGTCTTCAAACTTCTCCTATAAAAGGAGCAGGTTCATTCATTTTATACAACACACACGTACAAATTCTCTCGTTACTCTGTCGTTTTCTCTTTGGACCACCACTGACTTGAGCGTCGGAGTGTTCGCGCCGGGACCACCCCCGACGTGTTTTGCAGGTACCGACGATCAAGGAGACGCAACTCGGTTCGGAGAGGAGCGATTCAACGGTTCAAGCATTTGTGGTATAACAAATATGAAATATAAATTATCAATATTAATTTATTAAAATGTTATATTAAATTAAAATTGTGTAAAATTACATAAAACATGTGTATTTAAAATCAGTACACAACTCGTACAGTAACATAACTGCTAATAAATTACACTATTTTCATTTTAAAATAAGTGTTATTTTAAGATTTTTGTTAATAAATTTGATTCGACTACAATGTGATTCCATAAAATAATTATTTTGATAAAATTTTATTATATATTTAAAAATCTATGTGAATAATAAGTATAATTATAAAACTTGTATTTTTTATTAATTAAAATAATTTTTTATATAAACTATTCAAATAAAGAAATGAAGTAGTAGAGTTATTTATTAAAGTATATAAATAATTAACTATTTCATGTACGTCAGTTAATATTGACTCGTAAGTTATGGATAATTACTTATTTAACTTTTAAAATAGAAACTCAAGTTTGGACTACACAACAGATTCCCTTATATATATGAATATAAAGTTGACGGTTTTAGTTGATGTATCTGATTGCCATTTTTATTTTTTCGGTTACCTTATCGTTCAAATTTATCAACTAATTCTTTAAAATTAAATTATAAATTTAAATTTTGTTGTCCAATATTTTCCATAAAATTTGTCAAATTATCATCAATATCGTATGACAAGTTATTATGGGAATATATGCTAAAAGTTGAGAATCATATCACCTTTATTTTATAGCAAATCAACCTAACATTCTACTTTCAGCTCATACCAAATAAAGCTGATGCCACTTATTTTATTTTCAAAATTTTCAAATAAACTTTTGTACTTCTCAAATAAAATTCATATCATTAAAATTCATAAATTTCATACCAAAACAAAATCGCCCACTTTATTCCATATTATTAATAACAACACATTGCCTACTAAAAATAAAAATGGTCATCGGATACCTCAAATAAAATCGTCAACTTTATACCTAAACCAAATTTATTAGTTTTGTCAATTTATTCCATAAATTGATTAATTAATTTTTAGATGCGAAATATTTTGAAATTTTCAAAAAAGTTTATTAAGTTTAGTAATTTTAAAATTTTTAGACGAGATATAGTTTATATTTTACCACAACTTACTTTTATTTGAACAACTTATATGTCATATAAGTTGTTCAAATAAAAATAAGTTGTGCAAGTGCAAGTACTAAATATGCATCTACCCTGTGGATTATTAGATACTATATATTTCTTCAATTTTATATAGTTATTTTTATTAATAAATATCAATACTCGAAAATAACATGTGAAGTATTATAAGTACACTAGTACAACGCCCGTGTATTACACGGGTGCTTGCTAATTTTTTTCTTAAAATCTAAAATAAATGAGAAAAAATAGTTGAAAATTTAAATACCTTTTATAAAAAAATATATATTATTATATATTTAGAATGACACTTTTTATTTGTGCGACATTTTTTTTTATATATACCTTTTATATATTATTATATATTTAGTATGACACTTTTAGTATGAGAAAAAATAGTGGAAAGATTTTTTTCTTACCTGTGTTATATTATAATAATTCTTTTAACATACAACATATAACTACATTAAACATAAATATAACAATTGAAAAATAATTTTATTTTTCTAATGAATTTTAATTAATATTATTATTTTTTAATATCATGAAGATAAATATAATTTATTTATTTCATATATATACAATGTGGATGTCAAATCGAAGATCATCAAAAGATGATTAATTTGATATATTATATATGTAAAACCGATAATAAATACAAAAGTTATCAATTTTTAAAATATATTTATAATTTAATAGTATTTGAAGGAAACAAATCAAAAGTTATGGATATATTAGTCACTTAGTACCTCACTATGTAAAATTACAAAGAATTAAAGGGTTATATTAGTACAAGTGATATTAAAATACCTAAGTAGCTAAATAATATTTATGGAATGTCCGAACCTAGATTATTAATTATTAATATATCAATATTATTTGTTCAAACCTAATTACGAAGCATGATTCTTCGCCAAGTAGGATTTCGAAGCACCAGAAGCAGCCACGTAGGCTCAGCGCATTCTGGAATTATATATAGGAGGGATAATTTTATTCACAAAATATTATGTATTGGCAATCTAAAGGCTAAATTATGTAATTCTCTTAAAAAAAATACTAGCTTGAATCCCGTGCGATGTGCATGTAAGAGATATTCATTGATACTTATAAAATAAAAATACTTATTAAATAATAATAATAAATTAAAATATGAAATCAATATGTATGCTTCCCCCTTCCTATATTAATTTGTTTCAAACGTTATATGAAATATAATTTGTGCAAAATTACATAAAATATGTCTATTGAAATTGATACACAACTTGTACGATGCACATAACATGAAATAAATTACATCATATTCATATCAAAATAATGGCCAATTAATTTTTTTTTTTTTCTAGAATACTATTTAAATTTAAGATGTCTGAATTTTGTGATTGAATGACTTGTAAAGTGAACGTTATATTTTTCAAAATTCATGTAAAACTAAAATAATATATATAGTCATGTACAAATTTGATTACCAAAGAGACAAATAGAGAACATAAAATTGTATTTTATTTATCTTAATCATTTATATAGAAATAGAATTATAATTTATATTAACCATGACCTAAAATAGCATATTTTTATTATTTACAATAATTTTGTTGTTCACTTTAAATTTGCAATTATATTTTGATAGATTTTGTTAATAATATATAGAAATTAAGCAAACTTAATTTCTCTTATCCTCTCTATATATAACTTCAGAACGTGTTGAGTCTAAGTGGCAAGTTCGCACGCTTCGGATGTTGACATACTAAAATGATGTGCTTTGTAATTCGGTTTGTATAAATAATATTGCTTTGAATATATGTTTGGTACTTCACATAAATAGTTTATTTTCAATTTTGGTAATTATGCATTTATAGTTGTCATTTTTTCTCTTTCTCAAAATCAAATCTCACCATAGAAAATTCATAGTATTTATTCTCGTTTATTTCATTTATTAACTACCATAATTTATTATATTCATACTTTAAATGATAATATGTAGCCCATTTTCGGATATGACTAGTATGTAACCCGTGCGATGCACGGGCTGTATTTACTTTGGAGAATATTAAAAATTAAAATGTATTAATAAATAAAAGAGTGATAATTCGTAGGAAAATTATCAAACCATAAACTGTTCATCATGCAAAAAAATATATTATTTAAATTTTCTGTACACAGCATTATTTATTCAATAACTGGGCAACTCGTCGTCTCCACAAACTAATATTTTCAACACTTTTCTATTACTTACACGCGAAACAACATAATTGTCCGTGACTAAAAATCGATTTCTTTAAGAACATGCCAACGTACAATAAATGTTGACCTTAACTCTTATTGATCTATTACTTAACACGCCAACGTACAATAAATGTTGACCTTGACTCTTCTTGACATATTATTTACACGATTAACAACATACAATTGGTCGTGATAAAAAAAAAAAAATTAAGAACATGTCAATGCATATCTCTTATCTATTACTTACACGTAAAAACAACAACATATAATCGGTCGTTGCTAAGAACCGATTTCTTTAATATTATGCCAACGCACATAAAGACTGACCCTGATCTTAAATGAAACCCTAAGATTAGAAATAACTGGTGCTCTAGAACTTAAATGAAATTCTTAAAAAGAATCTTTAATTGACAATTATTAATTAAATGTTTTATGTTGTAATTTTTAAAAATACGTATGGTAAGTGTCTTTCTCAAATTAAGTGTATTAAGTATGGTAATGTATTTCTTAGATTTATTTTGATTCCATAGTTTGATTGTATTCCTAAAAAAAAATTGGATAAAAGATATGCTAATAATTAATTAACTATTTTTAGGCAATAATTAATGAAATTGGCGGGAAAATGTTTCTAAAAGTGAATTATGTTAATCCTTATTATATATTAATAGATTTATTAAATTAATTATTTTTTGATGATTTTTTATTTTATATCCATGTCACATATAGAAATTTAAAATTAATTCCAACTATCCTTATAAATAAAAATTAAACTTATTTATCAATCCAAATTAAAAAAGACACAAACAAATGGAATTATATATTATCTTAACAAAAAATATTTATATAAATATACCCAAAAATATTTTTTATAGTCTTAAAGAAAAAGATATGGAAATGTTAAATATAACTATAGAATAAATAATTCGAATTACATAAGTTAAATAACTTAAAATTTTATTTCTTTTTAATTGTGGATATTTATAAGTTTTCTTTAAATACTCCCTCGGTTTCAAATTATAAGTCGTTTTGACTTTTTTGATTCATCCATTTTGCTATGTATCTAGACATATTATTATATAGATACATAGCAAAATGGATGTACCGAAAAAGTCAAAGCGACTTATAATTTGAAACGGAGGGAGTATATGATTACACAAATCAAATGATACACTTTATTTTTTAAAGTTAGTGTTTTAGGAAATGTGTATCTTGAGATATTAGACTTATATATGTGATTAGTATTACCATAATAAATCAATCTTAATTACCTAAATTTTACCTTTAACATACCATAAAATATTTAGTAAACAATATTTTTTTGGTGGGAAATAGTTACTATTTTAAAAATAATCAAACATTTATATATATGTATATATATATCGATTATATATGGACAAATTCTCTTTGTATATAAATCCCAAATGCGCTGAGTTTAAGTGACAGACTCACACGCTCCATAATCCTATATGGCAAATTTTCATGGTTTGTCATTAGGTTGAAATGGATTTTAATTTATTTCCAATCCAAAAATAACTAGGCTTGGGATATCCTTATATATATAGTGAATATTTATGATCATTTTTAAGAGCATTAATTATGTTTGAATATTATTTTATATTCTAGACGTGGTTTATAATGCATAATTTTTTTCTCAAACCTTTCTTTTTTCTTCATCTCTTTTTATAATCATAAAAAAATTACTAAAATAAATTATAATATATTTAAAACCTAACAACTTTTTATTCATTATCAATTTTTTTATATATAATATATCAACTTAATTATGTCATGATGATATTCAATTTGACATATGTATTGTAAATAACAATGAATAAATAATTATATTTATCTTTATTATAAATTAAATTATATATTACTATAATTTGAAAAAAAATTATTTAAATTAATTTTGCTACAAATTAGTTATATGACATAAGTTATAAAATATTATAATATAAGATGTTAAGCCATATAAGTGACGAGTGACATTTTAAATACAAATAAAATAGTTTCCTAAAAATATATTTGAAAATTAAAACTTTCTTTTTAATTTTAATTTTAAATATGAATTTTTTAACAAGCACCAATGTAATATTAAATTACCTATTAATAAATTATATTTTTTTTTTTAAATATTTAAACTAACTTAACTACAAAATAATATCTTATATAAATTAAAAAAATATACATAATATAATATAGTAACTTGTGTAAGTGACAATATCATTTTAAATATAATAATAATATATATTTTTTAAAAAATATTTAAAAACCAAAATAGTTTTCGTTGTTATAATTATTTAATTTTAAATATAATTTATTTAACAAGTACCCGTATAGTACGCGGGTATTGTATTAGTTTAAAAATTAAGCCACACGAACAATTGTATTTCTTAGAAACTAGTACGAATCCCGTGCGATGCACGGATAAGAGATATTTATTTATATTTTTTATATTAAAAATGATCATTAATAATATTATAAATTAAAAATATAGAATAAATGTGTAATATAATTTACCTATGTTAATTTATTTAAAATGTTATATGAATTTAAGTTGTGCAAAATTATTTAAAATGCGTCTATTTATAATTAGTAGACAATAGTACGGTGCACATAAATGATAATAAGTTACATTGTATTCATTTCAAAATAAATGTTATTTTAAATTTTTTGTTCAAAATTTCGATTTGAATACAATGTGGTTCAATAAAATTATTATTTTGGTAAAATTATTTCATACATTTAAAAATCTATGTGAATAATATATAAGTATAATATTAAAATTCATATTGTTTCATTAACTAAAATAAATTTATTTTTGTATAAACTATACAAATAAAAAGATTTAAGTAGTTGAGTAATTTATTAAACTGACTATTCTATTTACGTCCAAGTTAATGTTGACCCGTAAGTTACAAATAATTACTTATTTGCATTTTAAATATAGAACTCAAATTTGAACTACATAATAAATCCTCTTATATATTTTATATATGTCTATATTTTTCTAATCTCGAAATTTTCTAGATTTGTTGTCGGTTACCGTGTTGTTCAAATTTATCAACTAATTTATTATAATTAGTTTATAAATTTTAAATTTTGTTAACAAATATTTCTTAAAGATCTTTGTAATTTTTCAAGAGGAATGCATACCAAGTTTTCGAATTATCATCAACATTTTATGGCAAGTCAATATGCTAAAATTTGAGAATCATGTCATCATGATTTTGTAACAAATCAATTTAAAATTCGACATTCATTCTCATACTAAATAAATTTCATACCACTTTTTTTTTTTATTATTTTAAAAATCTCCAAATATACTGTCATCCATGCAAAATGAAATTCGTATATTTCATACCAAAATAAAAATCTCCCTCTTTTTATACATCATACTCAGCGATTAATTTATCTTAAAATTTATGCCAAATAATATGTATTAAGATATATAATTCAGACCTTAAATTGAGACAATTACAAAAAGTAGGGTCTTGTAATAGAATTTTCTCATTAATTAATTTTCCATCAAATTTTGTTAAAAAAAGTAAAGCCATCAAATAATCCAAATATATTTTCCCACTATACACTGTATAGTATATATTGATTTATTTATCTCCCATATAAATGATTATCAAATACTAAAAATAAATTTACTCACTTTATACCATATATTGATTGATTTATATTCCATAGAAACTATGAGAAATAAATTTGTCCACTTTATACTATATATTAATAGATTTATTTCTAGATATAGTAAATAAGATTTTTTGACGGAAAATAATTATTATTTTAAAAATAATCAAACCTTTTTATATCTATATAGATCACAAGAATCCTCGTTAGTTTCATCGTCTAACATAAATGTCATTCCCCCGGTCATGGTCCGAGCCGGAGATGGTTGCGTGCCTCTTCTCTCTACATTTCAAGCATCGGATGGGGTCCACCATTGGGGGTCTCCTACACCTCGGACTCAACATCTCGGATCGCGAGGCTCATTCGACGAAGCTTAATGGATGTACTCTCTCTCGTCGTCAGTTTCTCCCTCTTGGCTAAAAGATTACTGGAGTTCAAATTTGGGTTGAGACTTTTCCAGATCTAATTAAATGCTAGAGTAAGTTTGCAGGTTTTGATTATGGGTCTCATATTTGCACATCTCTTTGTTTTTTTTTGTTGAGGAGATTGGCTCGTGGGCTGGTTCGGGTGGCCGTAGAGGTGGAGCAATTTATATATTAAAAAAAAATAAAAAAAACATGTGGAAAAAAAAAAAAGAAAAAAAAGGGAGTGGGCAACAATAAAAGGCACGTATTTAATGAATACGTTTTTCATACAAATTGTGTAGAAAACGTATTCCTTAAATACGTTTTTTTCATATTTCTTTACAAAAGAAAACATATTCCGTGAATACGTTTTACAATTAAAAAAATGATAAAACGTATTCACTCAATACGGGGTTTTTATTTTGGTCCACTCTCATTTGTTTGTGTATTTTTTTTCCACACCTTAATTTTTTTTCATTTTTCTGGTAAAAAATTCCGTAGAGGTGTGCATGTGAATTTCACTTCTTAGGTTCAGTACAATATGAGACGGTTCGGTTCGGTTCGTTCTTCAGTACATATATTTGTGAAATCTCCAAAACCGTACCAATTATTTTTTCGGTTCAGTTCAATTCGAAGAAAGCCAAATGGTCAATAATTATTTTCGATTCGGAGTGATTTCGGTTCGATTTTCGAAATAGTTCGAAATTCTCCGACACCCATGACAGTCTTACAGATGGCTTGGGTCTCTTCCAGCTTAACCAGTGGTCTCGTGTTCGAGCCCGAAGAATGCAACAGTGTTAAAACTCTTGAGGGAGAGCTTTGCCGCCCTTGTGGTCCTACCCGGCTCGATTCCGAATTAGTCGGTTCCCTTGTGGATCCGGAAACCGGAAGGTCCTTGTACAAAAAAAAAAAATAAAAAAAAAATCGCATCAATTAATTATTAAAATATTTCTTGATAAATAATTTGCTGTGACAATTTCTTTTTCTTTAGCTTACCGGCAAAGGGGCCAACGCAACGCGGCACAAACAGAAAAGATACGTCTTTATTTGCTGTGGTTTTAAAAATTATATAATAAATAATAAAAAAAAAATTAACACATGCACTTATAAATGCATCAGTATACAGGGTAGTCTGTGAGAGAGGGTGAGGTATATATAATCACATCTTTTCTCCCCATCCTCTTCAACACCCCCTTTCTGGAGAGTACATAGCCTTCCTTCATTTTGTACAAATTGTGTAAATTTGATTTTTTTTTTTTAAAAAAAAAAATATTTGGGTTGCTCTTGTTTTGTAAAGTGCGTGTGTACATTGGCGGCGAGCTCGCGTCGGTGAGAAGGTACCCCTTACTAATCTTGGGCTGTTTCTTCAGATCTTGAATTTGTTCTGGGTTTTTCAGCTTTTTTGCTGGATTTTGGTGTTTCATGTGTAATCTTGTTCTGTGCCCTCGTAGTGTTTGTCGAATTGCTTGTTTGACCGAAATCCATTGCCCGATTCATTTTCCTGTTTTGTTGCGTTATCTTTGGATAAATTTTGGCCACATTGTGAAAAAAAGGGCTATCTTGGCTTCAATAAAAGCAGATGTGATTTGGAGAAAGATTTGTATCAATTTCAAAAGAATAAAAAAAAAATTAATTCTGAAGAGGCTGAAATCTTTTACTTCTGTGTACGGATGCTCAAACAATTAGTTGTTCTTATGACTATAAAAATGAACTTCTTCTCTTATTCTTCCAGATAGAATCTTGAATTACTGTCTTTTCTTGATGTGTTTGTGAGTTAACCGAGCTGTGTTTTACTGTCATTTATTTGTATATTTTATGCATGCATATCAAAGTATCCAGTAGGTGGTGCTTGATTTGTCTGACAAATTTGTTTGCCTTTGCATATGGGATTGATTGAATTTGTGTCTTTTTCTGCCTTTTTCTTAGAGATAGTGGTTCAGGGGACCCTCCTCACAACCTGAAATCTATATCATGTTGGGCCCGATTTTATGATGAAACAAAAATATAACAATAAGAGGATTAAACTGGAACTGTTCTGTGTCCCTATTGCCATCCGATCTTGTACTTTTTACAGATCTTGAAGTCTACTGATGATGGCTTTAGACATGGCCACGGGTCAACCGGGCCGGTCAAACCCGTTGACCACGGGTCTGGGTCCGGCTCGGATTTCATACGGGCCGGTCAAGGGTCCATTTTTTTTTACCTTGACACCGCGGGCCGAGTTGGGCCCGTACTGGCACGGAAAATACATTGTTTTTTAATTTTTTTCTTTTTTTTTTAAATTTTTTTTTTATGTGGCTGGGTCCAGACCTGGGCCCGGCTGGCCGGGTCGTGGACCTGGCACGACCCTAGGACCGTGCCGGTTCAGGGTCTTCGAAACCCAACCCGGTGCCCGGCCCGGTCCGGCCCGGGTTTTGGCCATGTCTAGATGGCTTGTCTTAACTTAACCACTAGATCTGCAAACTTCAATGTTTTCTTACTATAAGTGGCATTTATAGTTTCAATCAACAACTTCAAGACGTGCCGCTACTTATGGATTTTTAGTCATAAAGTGATTTTACCTTTTACATTGATGGTTCTTTATCGCTGATTTCTGTGCAGTATTTGATTAAATCACATTTTTCCTATGATATTTAATTAATTTCAACAAGGGTTTTAATAGTTTGATCCAAATCATGATCATTTTATTTGGCTTTAAGCCCTTATACTTTCATGATCCTTCTATTGTCCATCACAAGCAGTGAGAAGCTATAGATCGAATGGCAATTCCTTCCATGCATATAGTTTCTTTCCACATTTATACTTCTTTCTAAATCCAGTAATCAGCAGTGACTCTTATCAGAATTTTCATTTGGAAGATTGTTTGAATGCAAGAAAGTTCGAGAACAGTCCCCATGGCACTAATGTTTTCGGTATGCGTGTAGCTTTTTTGTAGAGCGCCATGAAGCATAAAGATGGAAAGCCAATTGCACATCCTGACAAAAGTTCAAGAACAGTCCCCATGGCACTAATGTTTGTTGTCCTGTGCGGGTTTTCGTTCTATCTTGGAGGAATTTTCTGTTCGGAAAAGGACAAATTTGTCTCTCAGGATGTCAATAAAGCCACTAAGCCTTCCAATGAGAAAGCTTCGGGTCCTCTTCAGATCAAAACTGTCACCTTTCCTGAATGCCCTGCGGATTATCAGGATTACACCCCGTGCACAGATCCAAGGGTAATTTCAATTTGCTCATGTTTCAGGCTTTATTCATTTAAATCACTACATTTCCTAATATTAAAGTGGCATTATAATTTTTCTTACAGAGGTGGAGAAAGTACAGTCTTCACCGTCTTACTTTCATGGAGCGCCACTGCCCTCCTGTCTTTGAAAAGAAGGAGTGCTTGGTGCCCCCTCCTGATGGTTATAAACTGCCTATTAGATGGCCACGGAGCAAGAACGAGTGTTGGTACAGGTGTGAAGGGCCTTTTTAGGATGAAATTTAAAATTTCGAGCACTTTATGTATAGGGAAGTTTACAACTCCAATGATTGCATCTGAGCAGGAATGTTCCGTATGATTGGATCAACAAGCAAAAGTCAAACCAGCATTGGCTGAAGAAAGAAGGGGAAAAATTCCTCTTCCCTGGTGGTGGCACTATGTTTCCCAATGGTGTTAGTAAATATGTTGATTTAATGGAAAATCTGATTCCTGGAATGAAGGACGGGACTATTAGGACTGCCATCGATACTGGATGTGGGGTGAGTTCGAATTTTTTGTTTCGTGTATGTGCTTACAAGTCATTGTTCTCAGTCGATCGATATGTAAAGCTTTTTATGGCTAAGTGATTTTAGTGTATAATCTACTAATCCCATCCATTGATAATCTCTTTTTGCTGTTGCTTACATAAATCAATCAATTGCATTAGAGGGAAAGGTCCAATGTAGACATTTTTTATTGGTGTTGATCAATTTTAAATTTTAAGTATGCAAGCATACAATTTTTAACATTTTTATCTGTGTTTGTCTTCAAGGTTGCCAGCTGGGGAGGCGATCTACTCGATCGAGGGATTCTCACAGTCTCTCTTGCCCCTAGAGATAATCACGAGGCTCAAGTTCAGTTTGCACTAGAACGAGGAATTCCTGCTATATTGGGCATCATCTCAACACAGAGACTTCCTTTTCCCTCTAACTCCTTTGACATGGCACACTGCTCAAGATGCCTCATTCCATGGACTGAATTCGGTATGTACAATCCTCGAATAAACCATCCTCTTTTCTATTTTTTCAAACAAAAAACTGATACATTGCACCATAATTTAGCAGGTAGCAAGATATTTTGTCTTTTCACCGTCATCCGTCTCCAAAACCACCCCTCCTTTCCCATTGGACCCTTTCTCAATGGTTAACTTGCACAGTTAGCCTCGTAATTCATGGGACTTAGCTACTTTAATTCTTTGATTTTTTGAAGCGGCAAAATTGGTTCTTTGATCCTTTTGGGCCTTTGTGACAATTCAATTCAGGCCGACAGCTTTCTCTGCAAATTTTTAAAACTTGACCAAAACCTCTATCAACTATCCTATCTAGCTTTTGACTTGTACTGTTTTTCGAATCTTTTCTTCATGAACTTTTTTTTTTTTTTCTTTCAACTCTTATTGTAGTTTCCAATTTAAATATCTCTGTGCTTCTTGAACGACAAGCCTCTATCTCACAACTTTCCCCATAATCAAATCGTCTTGAAATTTTCAGGCGGCATTTACCTCCTGGAGGTACACCGTATCCTCCGGCCTGGTGGCTTCTGGGTGCTCTCCGGGCCCCCTGTCAACTACGAGAACAGGTGGCGCGGCTGGAACACCACCATCGAGGAGCAAAAGTCGGACTATGAGAAACTCCAGGAGCTCCTAACCACCATGTGCTTCAAGCTTTACAACAAGAAGGATGACATTGCTGTCTGGCAGAAGCTGTCTGACCAGAGCTGCTACAAGAAGCTCGAGTCCCCAGACACTTACCCTCCAAAATGCGATGACGGAACTGAACCCGACTCGGCATGGTACACACCTATTCGACCTTGCGTGGTGGCCCCCGGCCAGAACTACAAGAAAATTGCCCTCAAGACCCTCGCCAAGTGGCCTGAGAGACTGCGGGTTGCACCCGAGCGTGTAGCAGATGTTAGGGGTGGCAGTGATGGTGCTTTCAAGCATGATGACAGCAAGTGGAAGACAAGGGCCAAGCACTACAAGAAGCTGGTGCCGGCTATAGGGACTGACAAGATAAGGAACGTGATGGATATGAATACGCTGTACGGCGGTTTTGCGGCAGCCTTGAAAGATTATCCTCTGTGGGTGATGAATGTGGTGTCATCATACGCACCAAACACGCTGGCGGTGGTGTACGATAGGGGGCTCATTGGGACCTACCACGATTGGTAATGATTTCATTTTTTAACCTTTTTTTTTTGGGATTTGGGAAGATGGTGGTGAATGATTGATTGATGTGGTTTGTTCTGTTAGGTGTGAGGCATTCTCGACGTATCCTCGGACGTACGACCTTCTTCATCTGGATGGTCTTTTCACGGCTGAAAGCCACAGGTATAACTGAATGCCCCTTGGTGAAATTATGTATAGATTGTGGATTGCTAAAAGGGTTATTAGCCTTTAAGCTACACAGATGTTTGAGTTATTTACCAGAAATGTCCAGAGAAATGTCGTAGAGAAATTTCGACATTAAGCAAAGGTTTGAGTTTTGATTCTGCTGTGACCTTTCTGTCCTCACATTAATTGAAGTATTGTAGTGAAAATGTCAAGATGAAACTTTCCTGGGTCGTTTTATAGCTACGAATCAGATGCAGCTGTGTAGTTTCCCTTTACATATATAATCCTTGAAGTTTAGTCTAGTTACAGGCTCGAACTTTATTTCAAAATTACCAACTACACTGTGACATATGTGTAATTCTACAAATCTACCGTAGGAAGGGTTTCTTTATTTTGACCAAAAAAAAAAAAAAAAATCAATAGTGCTATCTCAAGGGTAAGGATAGTTTTTATATTATCATGACTGATATATAATTACCTTTGGCACATATTGAAGTAACTCCAATATATATATGTTGCTTGAGCAGGTGTGAAATGAAGTATGTCTTGCTCGAGATGGACCGTATCCTCCGGCCAAACGGGTATGCCATAATCCGGGAATCGAGTTATTTCGTGGATGCTGTGGCCACTCTGGCTAAGGGGATGAGATGGAGCTGCCGTAAGGAAGAAACCGAGTATGGTGTCGAACAAGAAAAGATTCTAATTTGCCAGAAGAAGTTGTGGTATTCTTCTAACCGAAGTTCAAGATGATATATAACCCAGAACAAGCACAAGAATGGTCAGTATAGAGACGAGGATATTAATATTATTCATATTTTTTATACTGCCAAGTCTGATATAGTAGAACACACAACAAAGAGGAAATATTTGTTGGAATATTTTTTTATATAATGCTCAAGTGACTGAAAATTTTCTCAATTGTTATGTTATCTCCTTTTATTTTCTACCCTTTTTTCTTTTTTTTTTTTTTTTCAACTGAAGAAATGATGGTCTCTGATACATTACCTTTTAATGCAGATACAAGCTATGAGTAGTAACACTTATAGTTGATTCTATACGAATGCCATTGAAAAAAAAAAATGTACGGTTTTGCTATGGAATCATCTATAGCTATTCACAAATGGTGTAATAACACGTGTTTTGCAATAAATACACATTAGACAAGTGTTTGTATATAATATAATGGATGACTCTATAAAGGAGCAATCCAATGGCTCCATAGATAAAATAATGGATGGCTCCATAAGAGAGCAATCCGATGGTTCCATAAAATTTATGCGACAACGTATGTGAAAAAATTTGACAAGAACAAAAGTTTTAGTTAATACACTCGATATTATTAACTATTCGAAATTATAATCACAAATTATATATTTATACCAAAACCTATTTTACCAACAAAAAAATAACGATAAATTGTATAAATTAAAGAAATGAAGGAATAATAATTATTTAAATTAATGCAATGAAAGAATATTGATTAGTATAAAAGTAATTTTGAATACTAATATTAATTTCTATCGCTTATTTTATATTTATGATATGTAACAGTTTAATATATGATTTATACACTTATTTCACCCATCATAAAATAGTTTCATTTTAGAGTTTCTATTTTGAATTAACGAATAAGAAAATTTATCATATTCAAACATTATTAATAAATAGAAAACCCATCGTATTCTACCTCTTTCTTTTTGCCTTCCTTCTCTATGGCGAATCTATCTAAAAATAAGGAGAGAGGATTGAAGGTTTTTTTCCGCAGGATGATGAGACATTCGGTCCAGTTATCAAGATGGCCACGGAGGATATAAAACACGTTGCCCTGAGGTCTCCTATTGGTATATACTCAACCGACGTTTGGTCTAAAGAATGCCGGTGCAACTTACCAGCGAGCAATGACCAACATCTTCAAAGAACTTCTTCATCACGAGGTTGAGTGCTATGTAGATGACCTCGTTCTACAACTTGAGTAAGGCAAGGCTGACCCAGCTAGTTGCGCAGGCTAGGATGCGACTTACAAAAATTGTTTTCTATCACTTCTCTTACCTTATAATTATCATATATTATTTTGATTCCTAAATAAGTGATGGCAAAATTGAAAAATTACAACAAATATTCTAAACCGACAATTAATTTGAAAAGAATGTGGTGTATACTATTTTAAAGTTACAATTTTCATTTACATAAGAATTATCTTAATATTTTGTAAATTAATAAGGGATAAATAAATATTTAAATTATCTTTCTAGTTTAATAAACCATACGACAGTTTGACATCGATTGAATATACATTATAAAAATTATGACTTTTTTTTAAACTAAAAATTTACATCGTTGTTTTTTTTTTGTTGTATATAAATGCAATAACAAAAAAAAAATTGAGCGAAGTTCAATACAAGCGGACAAACCGGAAACAAATCAACCACACAAATAACAACTAACATGAGAGGAACATCTCAAGCGATGCCATAGAAGCCAACTACAACCAAAGACGAAACCAAAGGCAGAACATTTCTGACAACCGCAGCTACTCAAACAATAGCAAAATAAACAACACCCAAGGTTAATGAAACTCACTCCACTTCCTAAGAGAAACAAAGAGAAGCGTAGCCAACCCCTTTTAACACACACACGCACAAGAAGATAAATGGAGGTAAAATTAAAAATTAGTCCAATAATTTGGCCAAAGTCTATTTTTTCGCTACCATATCACTCTCGAACTTGATTCTATAATTCGACACTTTTTTTAAAAAAAAAATAAAAATTGGTCCATTTTTATCCGTACCTTGAATAATAATATGATGTGGCGTTGCGTGACACCTATTCTGATCTAGTTTCTAAACATATGTCATCTTGTTCATTGATAGTCCACAACAAAGAAACTCACTCCCTTAACCAACCAAACTTCAATGAAGTCGAGTTTAACTCATTTGGGTCGAACTCGAGTTGATTCGAAATTAGAAATGGCTCATTTCTTTTCATTATACCAATGGCCAAAATCTCCATATTATGTGAACGCGATCGACAAGCACACGTATCTTGTGATTCTTGTGCAGTTGACTAAATCAGCGCTCATTAATGTGACATCTAATTAGATAAGGTTTTGGTATAAATATCTTGCAAATTGTATTGCATATTAGCATGCATATTCACAAATCCTTGGTCAAAAGCTAATTTAATTTTTTTTTGGTACATTTTTTTTTTGGTACATAAAAGCTAATTTAATTTTTAACCATGGCTACTAACAAAGCTGACTTTTCTCATATCAGGCCTTTGACCTCCTTCTTTGTACCAAAAA
>CACSLK010020742.1:1595893-1614356 GCA_902706635.1 Striga hermonthica
AAAAAAAAAAAAAAAAAAAAACGAACAAGGCACGAGGTAATAATTTTTAATATTATATATTTTTTTATTTATATATATTATTTATATTTATAACTAAATTAAATTACCTATTAATATTCATTCAAACAAATAAAATTATTTAAACAAAATTAATTACAAAGTAGCCATATGATATCAATTGAAAAATTATAATATAAAATGGTAAGTCATGTAAGTGACGGTGTCATATTAAATACAAATAATAATATACTAGTACAACGCCCGTGTACTACACGGGTATTTCATTAGAAATTAATCGTCCAACATAAAGTGAAAAAGAAAATTCTTATTGTGAATTAAAAAACCATAAATAATTAATAGAATTATTTTTTTTAATATTATTTCGAATTCTATAAAATATTTTTATAAAGTATAATTTATTTTATTTTATATATATTTATTTTTGTCAAAATTAAATAGATTAAACAATTTATTTGACAGTTAATAACGTCCGTGAATATCACATGCGATTGAAAGTTAAATATCTGTATCAAAATAAAGAAGTAAAGAAATATATATTCTTATAATAGAATGATAAAATTTAAATAACCAACTAATAACTAAAAAAATAACTAAAATAATTATTTAAAACAATACTCTTATTTTATACTCAACGTGTTAAAAATGATAATTTTCTTAACCACAAACACACACACACATATTTAATTTTGAATTATTTTTTTTTTCAAGTTTGACTATATTGTAATTATACTTTATATTTATACAATTTTTTTTTTCTTGACATAATATGTTTTAAAATATCTTCAACTTTATGATGTTCAACAATTTAAAATATAATGGTATGAGTGTAATGTTGTAAACTTTACGAAATAAAATAATTATTTTTATAGTTTTAATTATAATGTTTATTTACTTTTTTTTTTCACGATCATAATACTTCTGTGTAGTCTTTATTTAAGTCGAGACATAAACTTTTCGAATATTTTTTTATACTAATTTGATGCTCATACTTAGTTTATTTATTTATTTTTTCTAAATATAATAGCTATATTAGAGTATGCTAATACACATAATTTTAATTGCTTTACAAGATAAAATATATATATTTTTTTTTTATATATTTTAGTCTAGTTTGATTAATGATTCTAGATTTTATTTATAAGATTATATATCATTGTTTTATATTTTATATATATAATATTGATGTCAAATTGAAGATCGTTAAAAAGTTAAATAATTTGATATATCATATATAGAATTATCTACAAACCAAAAAAGTTATAAAGTTTAAAAAATAAGAAGAATAAAATTTTTATAATAATTGATGTATGAATTAAATACGAAAATGAAATTTAATATATGATAATGTAGGAAAAGGAAACTTAAAATAGTTAATGGTAACTAATTGTAAAACAAAAGAAGGAAGAGATCAATAATGATTTAATATGATATAGATATTAAATGAAATCTAAACTTACTTATTTTGTATAAAAAATATGAATTTATATCCAAGCCTGACTCCAAAATACAGTTTTGTGCCACATAGGATTCTTTTTTTTTTTTCGGTACAAAGAAGGAGGCTAGAAGCCTAAGAAATGTTAAGCTAAAACACGTCGGGGATAGGAGACCCCAATAGCATCATGTCAAGCCACGTACCCAATCCTGGGGGAGGCGAGGTAACATGGTGTAAGCCCAAAGGAGAAGAGAACGCTAGGGATACCATACAATCAGCAACAAAGTTTGTCTCTTTATGGACATGATAAAGTCGAATGCTCCACTCATGGTGCATTAGATCGCGTATTGACTGGATTAGATTATCGTGCGCCCCATGAGAAGCTCTTGGTCCAAGTATCATGTTCGTCACACATAAACTATCAACTTCGGCAATAATATGACGGAAGCCCCAATCCCAAGCCAATTGTAAGCCCTGAAATAGTCCCCACAGCTCGGCTCCCGTGATAGTGTTAGAGCCAATATTCATGAGGAAACCCTCGATCCACCTACCTGATCCATCCCGAAGGAGACCCCCCGCGCTGCTCATGCCCGTATGCGGCTGAAATGCGCCGTCCGTATTAACTTTGACCCATCCTAAATCTGGCGGAATCCATCGTATCATACGTGTAACGTGAATTCTAGCCCCAATCTTCCCATAGGCGCTGGCCATACGCGCATAGGACTTGGTGAAACGCAAAATCTCCATGAGCCGGTCATCACAGCTAAGGGTTCGACGATTAAACACACACTCATTTCTCCACTTCCACATGCACCAGACCGCATGCGAGAAAGTGCTACCCCATTCAAGGCGCGAGAGGTTTTGCTGTAACCAAGCCGTGAGGGACTGTTGTAAAAAAAAAATCCGCAGCAGCCCCCGGTAACAGACGGGCCCACATCGTCTTCACGTATGTGCAGTCCCTAAGCACGTGCAAAATCGATTCCATCTCGCCGCAAAACGCGCAAGCGTCTGAGCTAGAGATGTGCCGCCGGACACGTTCCATATTAGTGAGAAGGCGACCTTTAACCACAAGCCACAAAAAGTTGCGGACCCTCTGCGCAGTTGGAGCTCGCCACACTAAAGTCTATAGGTTCTGGTTCGAGTCGCGAGAATTCGTCGGTGATGACAGCGCCTTATAAGCTGAGCGGGTGGAGAATTGCCCGTCGGGTGATAAACCCCAAATGATTCGATCCTTGCCGGTGGAAGGTCTCGGGGGAAGGGCCCCGGCTATGCGCAGGATAATGGACGATGGGAGGGTCCCATGAAATAAGCTCCAGTTCCAGTCACCGCGCTCGTCAACAAATTCCGCGACCGTCGAGTGGAGGGTGGCTTCTGGCGGCCAGCAGATCGCGTACCCCAGCAGGGGCCCTGTCGTGTCAAGCCAATTATCAAGCCAAAATCGGGTCGTTTCCCCATTGCCTACGTTCCAACGAATGCCCTTCACCACCTGGGGCCAAATTTTTGTGATAGCACGCATCAAAGTGGAACCATTTCGGCAGGTGGGAGAATCCAAGTTTTGCGAGCGGGTAAAACCATATTTGGCAAATAGAACTCGTACCCAAAAGGCATCGCGCTTCGTCAAAATCCCCCAGCATAGCTTCATTAATAGGGCAGAATTCATGCACTGGAGATCCTTTATGCCCAAGCCCCCCTCTTCCTCCGGCTTGCACACGTCCGTCCAGGCGACTAAATGAAGTTTTTTTCTATCCTCGGATCCCCCCCATATGAAAGTCCGACATCTTCTCGTAAGCCCATCAATGGTGGCACACGGTAGCATGGTCGACTGCATGGAATTATAGGGCAACGATGCGAGGGCTGACTGGGTTAGGGTCACCCGTCCCGCCATCGATAAAGATTTCATGCGCCACCCGGCCAGTCGCGACTCCGCCTTCTCGAGAATGTGTGAGTAAGTATTCCTTGTCACTCGACTATGAAGCATGGGCATACCAAGGTATTTCCCCAGATTGTCCGTCCATTTAAATTAAACTCGGTGGCCAGGCGATATTGTTCATGGATCTCAACATTGCTGGAAAAGAGGACAAGTGTTTTTTCCGAGCTAACTTTAAGTCCTGAAGCGGCGGTGAAGTGATCAAAGACTTGTTTCAGCATTGCAATTTGCTAATCTGAAGCCTCCAAGTAAAGAAGTAAATCATCCGCGAACATTAAAAAAGGAACCGTCACAGCTCCTCTCCCAACCGACAGAGGTTTCCATACTCGCTGCTCAACTGCCTGACATATCAATTGCGCCAGTCGCTCCATACACAACACAAAAAGGTAAGGGGAGATGGGGTCACCTTGTCGAACTCCTCGAGTAGGGTGAAATTCCTCACCAACCATTCCATTCCACATAAGGCGCATGGAGGCTGACCGGATACTAGCCATGATTGCCTTAGTTAATTTAGTTGGGTAACCGGTCTGCTGTAGAGTCTCTTCAATGACATCCCACCGAAGATAGTCATAGGCCTTTTCGAGGTCAACTTTTACTACCATAAATCCCTTTGCGCCCCGCTTACAGCGCATGGAGTGGATCATCTCTTGTGCCACCACAATGTTGTCGACAATCTGTCGGCCCGGGACGAAGCTTGCTTGGGCCGGATGGATCAGAAACGACAAAGAGTCTTTCATTCGGTTCACCAGATTTTGGTGAAAAGTTTGTACACGACATTAAGCTGGCTGATGGGTCTGAATTGTCTAATCGTGGTTACATTCGCCAATTTAGGAATTAAAACCAACAGCGTCGGATTAACTTCACTGGGCACCACGCCTGCGCTCCACATTTCGCGAATAAGAGCCCGGACCGCCGGCCCAACAATCTCCCAGTTTCGTTTGAAGAACAGAGCATTTAGGCCATCTATCCCCGGGGCCTTTAAGAATCCCATTTGAAGCAACGCAGATAGGATTTCCTCGTCTGACAAGTTCGCATCCATCAACTGCATCACCACCGCATCACGGACAGGAAAAAGATTAGGGACAACCCCCGGCCTCGATGGAGGTGGCTCAGCCGTATAGATACGTTGGAAAAATATAGTCGCTAAATTCTGAAGAGCCTGTGGATCCGTCACTAGATTGCCCTCGTCATCTACCAACTCAACTACGCGACCACGACAACGGTGGTGCTTGACCTGTCTGTGAAAATAGGCCGTGTTCCTATCTCCCAAATGGAGCCAATCCCTCGTAGATTTTTGGAGGAGTAACAATTCTTCTTGCAACAGAACGCCATCCAACTCCTCTCGCAACTGCTTCTCAAGAGTCACCAAGCTTTATTTGAAATAGAATTGCCTACTACGTTGTATACCACCAATTCGAGCCAGTAACTGCTTTTTTCGTTGAAAAATATTCCCGAACACTGTGAAATTCCACTCTTTTGCTACCACCGTGAACTTCGCCACCGCCTCAGCAAAGTGAGACGACGATTGCCACGCGGTTTTGAGCATATCAGCAAACTCTGGATGTAGAAGCCAGGCGATGAGGAATCGAAAAGGTTTAGTGCCTAGCGGCTGAAAGTGTTGTCTACTAAAGCCCAACAAGAGTGGTGAGTGGTCCGAGTGTATTCGTGGAAGGAGATGAACTCGCCCATTTTCGAATGCCTCCACCCATTCCGTGTTCGCCACAAAACGATCCAAACGTTCCGACACCCGACCAGCCGGGCCCTCCCTTACCCACGTGAAGAGGTGGCCATCCTTTGCCACCTCATGCATGCCGTGCGAGAAAAGCCAATCCACGAATTCCTGGCTGATATTACAAAAAATTGAGGATCCCCCAATTTCTCCGACCGGTTTAGGAGGCAATTAAAATCGCCCCCGACTAGCCACGGCTCCGAAATACCAGACTCTAGTGACGCCAAATCCACCCACAGCCGCCGGCGCAAAGTAGCTTGTGGAATGGCATAAATAAACGAGATTAAGCTGTCAACGCCGTTCTTAGTTGCCCGGACATGGATAAGTTGCTTAGTATAGTGTAGCACATCAATATGCAAATCTTCATTCCAAAGAAGCCAAATGCCTCCCGAGAATCCCCGAGCTTCAACACGAAAAGAATTTTCGAATTTACTGAACCTGACAAATCTGTCCGCTTTCTCCCCGCTTATGCGTGGCTCAAACAAAGCTACAATATCTGGTTTGCACTGATTAACTAAAGTTAAGAAGGCTCCCCGAAACCCCGGTGAACCTGCCCCTTGAACATTCCATGTTACGATATTCATGGGAAACAAACGTAAGGAAAGAAGCGAATCCGCTAGAACTCAAGAGACTGGGTGGTCGACTCCGAGACCTCCTCAATACCCATTGGATGTAAATTATCTTATGAAGGAGCCATTAAAAGCCCGCTGGAATTGGGATCCTCGGGCCATGGCTTTTGAAGTCGAACCCCACGGTCTCCTTCGGTCATTAAAGCGTCCCCAGCTGCGTCGACCGCTTCTATATGGAGGGTCGGACGTGTAATCGGGATATCCTCTGTAATTATGGCACGATGTTTGGTCGGGTCCAGTCCAGTACCTACGGAAATTGAGCCAGGTTCATGCGCGGGTTGAGCGGGGGGCGATAACTTGTCACTGAGAACAGTCCCCTTGGCCTTCTCCGATACATTGTGCTTTCTAGGGGTCGCTTCCATTGTCTCACCTATTTTATCACTGGGGCCCGTCGTCGTCTCGTAGTCCTGAGTAGTTGCACCAGATTTAGCTTTGCCCTTCTTCTTATTCGCTACCGCTTGCCATTCACGATCCTCCCGAGTGCCGGCGCGCCTAGTGTGTAATGCGGTATCGTTTAGAAGCTTCTCCGTTGATGTAGCCCCAAACTCGAATAGCCGGTGTGTATCCTGAGGTTCCTCCGTATCGAGAACATCGAATCGAGAGCCTTGCTTCGAAGTGGAGGCCAGGGGTCTGCCATTCTGTGCCTTAGACATTCCCGAATCCCGCCATGTATACGGTCGTCGTGCACGTTGCGGGACCTGAATCCACGGGCCATACACCGACTCGCCATTGCTGTCTGGCGAAACCGCCGCGGGACTGGGGCCTCCATTCCCCCCAGTAGCCTGCCCATTCTTCCCTACGGGCACATGTTCAGTTTGGTTTACCGGCCCTGGTACATGGACATGATGAGGACAAACACTACCGGAATGTCCCACTCGTCCGCACGTGAAACAGATGACGGGCAAATTCTCATAAACTACTCGTTGTTGGCGTCCATTGATGGCAAAGTTCACTACCAGCAGCTTCGTGGGGTCCACCAAAACCGCAAGACGTGCATACTTTCCCCACGTCCGGGCTGCAGTTTGTTGATCAATTTTCACCGCTTTTCCTACAATTTGGCCCACCGTGCGAAAAATCTTCTTATGATATAGATGGGCCGGCATGCCAGACAAACGAATCCACGCAACCGTGGTTGTGACCTATGCCTTCGTTGCGTCGAACTCAAGGGTCAAAGGTTGGACATGCAAGTAGCTTCCTCCAATCACATACGGCCCCCCAGTGACAACACTCACCGCGTCCTCCTGACTGCGAAAATAGATGAGATAATATCCGTTTTCAAGGTCCATCATAGTGCAGCTCGCCATAAATGGCCAGAGCTTTGTCAGCCGGTTATATAGAGACGCCATCGTGATCGAATCATCAAACGGTTTAACCACCACGACGTGCTTCCAGTTGTTATTGATACGGTCGAAGAAAAGTTGGCCAATCGTGATTTCTGGCACCGGGCGACCAAAAACGACGGAGACATCATCCCCCCCTCTTCAGCCTCTTCGTCGTCTTCCACAGTCAAGTCTACATAGTGTCGGTGTTGGTTGACCATATCCCAGAAAGTCCAGCGCGGAGGGGCAATTGGGGATTTCAGAGGTATAGGGTTTTGGGGTTCCAACAATTCCTCAGTACGCTTACGGATTCTAGACCGTTTAGGGGCATGAAGTAGGTTTCGGTCGAGGGTGGGAAATTCCGTGTCCGTGTGAGAGGGCGACGGATCGGCCCTAGGGTCGAGGTGTGCCGTGCCGGAAGTATTGCTGCTGAGCGATTTCTCGATGATAAGGGTTTTTCCGTTCATGGTGCTTATCTCAATGTGTGACAATATTGATTTGCCACATAGGATTCTGAAGCGTGTGAGTGTGCCATTTCGGAACGCATTATGTAATTATATAAAGGATAGGATAAGATGGAATATATATGGTGAATATTTTCAAAAATTATTTAAAAATTAAAACCATTTATTATTATTATTATTATTATTATTATTATTATTATTTAATTGTTAATATAATTTTCGTAGCAAGTACGGTATTATATTAATACTACATAAGTTATAAATAATGATTAAATTTTGCATTTGATGGGCCATGAACAGATCATCATCTCATCATCATTATCATCATCGTCATGCCATTATAAAATCTCTTAACACATTATCTCGGGGGTTATGAAACCCGGAAAAATCACAAGACCTGCAACAACAAAAATCATAATTGGGGAGAGAGAAAAGAGCGGCGTCTCTCGGTTTCATCTTCTTCGTTTGCTCTACCGGTAAGTTTCTCTTCACTCGTCCCTTCTCTCTGTACTTGCAAAATTGGTGTCTGTTTGTTTTGGTTGCCTCTCGTTGAGATGCGAATCATGCGATTATCTGCTCTTGCTTGTGCCCCTTTATGGTATTTCTGTTTCCCTGGTCTACGGCTCATGTTTCCTGGTTAAAATAGGAAAACTTTTTCCGGGTTTTATGTTGATGACCTCTAGATTGCGGGTATCTCTCTCTCTCTCTCTCTCTCTCTCTCTCTCTCTCTCTCTCTCATGTTTAATCATTATTTTCGTGGGTTTTTTCTGTACCAATCCTGGATGGATGTTGTTTATGGTTAGGTTACGAGAATGTTTTGGAAACTTGGGGAATAGTTTCGTGGATATACCTAGAAATAGAACTCTTTATGTGGGTTACATATGAACGGAGTGACTGTATAAATATTGCTAATGGTAGGGTGTTGAACTTTTGCTGGCCTGTGTTGTTAATCAAGCTGCTTGGATTGAGCTTCAGTTATTATGTTTCAATTGCTGTGGCATACTCTTCTTGTGAGATGTACGGCTAAAGATATCACGGGACTATATGGATTCATCAGCTGTTCTAAATAGTGGGAGAATTATTCTTCTAATAACTGTTTTCATGGGGATGTGTTATTATCTTTGACTTATATGTGATGCAGCATCATCGTGGGGTTTTCGTGGAGTATCTATTGTATGTTGTATGTTATACTATGTCATATTCATTTGTATTAATTTATATGGTTTCAGTTGGAATTATTGTCTTGTTTTTCTCTTTCACTTGTTCCATGTCTAAGGGTTCTTTCTCACCAGTCTTATTCTCCCTTTGCTGCCAGGTTGCGTTACATTTTGATTCAAAAGGATTAATTTTATCTATGACATGGAGCCAGTTTGCATGTGGTCAGATTGCTACCAACACAAGGTCTTTTCATTCCAAGAAGTTCTTGACTGGCGATTTTCCATCCTTGGGGATTTTCTTCTTGTTTCTTTTGTCAATTGCACTTAGTCAAAAGCTATTTCCAAGTGATCAGGACGGGAGGGTGAATGCGTGTTTCTTATAAAGTAGATGATGAATCTTTAACTCACTTCTACTAGTGAGTTGCATGACCCTGTATGTTCGAGAAGTTTCTTATGCTGTCACTTCCATTACGCCGTTGATCTTCTTTTGCAATTCTGTCACTTATAGTGCATCGTTGGTGCAACGTCCCTTTTCTGATATTTTGGAATCTTTTTTCTGAGGTACTTGATGGTTGCTGCTATCTAGTTATTGCAAATGCTTACTTTTGTTTTGTAGTTTACTATTAACCTTATGACTTAATGACCTCAGCTTGAGTTAGTTTTTGTTTTCCATTTCATCCAGGACCGGAGTCTCTTGAGTTGTGAAAGCAAGTTTACCATCATCAGAGTATTACGTATCTGTTGCTCTGTACAGAGTGATATCTTATAATATTCAGTCATCCTTTTGTGTTATACTCGATGGCCAGTTGACAGAAGCTATATTAATTTGACTGAATGCTGCATCAAATTCATTATCTTTGCCTTGGAACATAATGACTGGAAACGTTGATTGACCTTGTCTTTACCCGATACATGATGCATTGTGCAGCACTCAACATTGCTGGTCAGTCTTGATCAGCATCAAGATGTTTTACAGTACAGCATTACCTCCGTCTTGTCCTGGGTTCAAAATCTTTGACTTGGCGTATGTTGTTGACAAATGCCTGAAGCCTATTGATCATAATCCTGTTGGTTTTGCTCAAGTACTGTGGACGAATTGATGGTGGATTCTTGCATTAGCCACGCCTCTTGATAGTTTTTGTTTGCAGTCTTCAACAGACCGTAAAAGCTTATTTATCTTTACCTTTTTTTTGACATCCAATAAGTAGTGTTCACGAGCTGTTGAATCACAAAATGGAAAGGTGGGATATCTACAAATTTATTGTTACTGCGACTGCTTTTCGGTTTTTTTCCTTGGTTGATTCAGCATCATAATGGTCAATGCAGGTATAATGTCATTAAGGAAGTGGGTAATGGCACATTTGGAAATGTCTGGCGAGCTCTAAACAAGCAGTCTGGTGAAGTGGTATGCCCGTGTTAAATTTTTTATGTTCCTTTGTTGTTGAATCAGATAGGTTGTTATCCTTTGAAATTGAGGATACATGGAACTAAAATTCTCTGTAATACTAATGATTTCTTGTAAAGGTCGCGATCAAGAAAATGAAGAAAAAATATTACTCATGGGAAGAATGTATAAATCTTAGAGAAGTGAAGGTAAGAAGTATTTCTTTCTTGGTTTTATTCTATGATATATATATATATACATATATATATACATATATATATATATATATATATATATACATATATATACATATATATATACATATATATATATATGTCAGATGAATGACATGGTTATTTTTGGCAGTCACTGAGGAAAATGAACCATCCAAATATAGTGAAGCTCAAGGAAGTTATAAGGGAAAGTGATGTCTTATACTTTGTTTTTGAGTACATGGTATGCTCTGTTTTTCCTTTCGTCTTGCCTTTCATTTTTCTGGGCGAAAATCCGTCTTTTTTTAAGAATGCAGTTTCTATGTTGACGTCTTTCAGGAATGTAACCTTTACCAGCTTATGAAGGACAGAGGAAGCTTCTTTTCAGAGACTGAAGTGAGAAACTGGTGCTTTCAAGTATTTCAAGGTCTTGCGTATATGCATCAACGCGGATATTTCCATCGTGACCTCAAGCCAGGTTATGGATACGTGGTTTTGTTTATTTGAATGAAGATCCCACCTAAGTTGCATCATATCTTCCAAGCATTTGACTGTGATCTGTGTCGTATGTGATACTATCTCAATACTTTCAGTATTTTGTCTCTTGTTGGTTGAGTTTTTGGTCTATTTCTTTACTGAAAAATCAGACTTCATCTCAATATCATCAATCCTTTTATTCTGTTTGGCCTTTCCATTAATTAACTCATGCCAATTGTAAGTCAGTATTAACCTTTTGAGGTATGCATCAAATGAGGGAGGTTAGTTGCGAATAGTGATCCTTGCACATGCTGGTGATCTGTGTTATTTTCAGTACTGTTCACTTGCCCCTACGTTTTGACTGGATATGGTAAGCGTAGCTGATTCGTTTAGTTCTGGAACTTTAACAGAGAACTTGCTAGTATCAAAGGATAAGATAAAGATAGCTGATTTTGGTCTTGCTCGGGAGATCAATTCTCAACCGCCATTCACTGAATACGTTTCAACCCGCTGGTGTGTAGTTTTTTCCTGGTCTTCTATTTACTACCATTCTACATATTTTTCAATGCTTTATCCAATGTATGTTGCAGGTATAGGGCCCCTGAAGTTTTACTTCAGTCTCCTGCATATGGCCCTCCAGTCGGTGAGTGGATAACTCAAAAGCTGTTGTATTATTTCAAAGATATATATATATATTTTTTTTTATGATATTTGTATGCTACTTTCTTACAGACATGTGGGCAATGGGAGCAATAATGGCAGAATTATTCACGCTGCGCCCTTTATTTCCAGGTTCCAGGTATACATATCGTACATGAGAGCCGCCTTACTTTCTTACTTAGTCTATTGTCTGTGAGAATTGTTATTTTCCAACACTGCCTTGTTTTTTGGAAGCATTGGCTTATTGGAACACATTCATATTCGACCCTCTTTGAAATGATTAGCGTGTAGAGGCTAAATTTACTTGTGATATATGCTTTTAACTTTTGGATAATTTGGAAGGTGCTTGACGTCTTCTAATATTTCTTTTTTAGTGAGGCCGACGAGCTTTACAAGATATGCTGCGTGATAGGGAGCCCGACCAGGAATGAATGGACCGAGGGTCTTGGACTCGCCACTGCCATAAATTATCAATTCCCACAGGTGAACTTCACTTATTTCTAATTTCTCGTGAAGACAATATTTGTTTGTTTTGATTAAGGCTTTTGAAGATAGATCGATGACTTCTGTTAATTCATTGACAGATTTTAATATACTTAAAAGTTTGGATGTGCGGATGATCATCAGTGTTTTTGTCATGTTTTGTTGTAATTGTATCAATTTATATTTATCTTTTGCCCAACTGGATGGAACAGGTTGCTGGGGTTCATCTTTCTGCTCTGATACCAGGTGTTAGTCAGGATGCAATTAATCTCATCAAGGTAATGCTACTATCTCAATTTTCATGATGGGAATAAAAGAAATATGTTTCTTCAGTGTCTGAAACTAATTCGTTTGCTTTCCTGATTGTCCCAACTTTAGTCCCTGTGTTCGTGGGACCCATACAAGAGGCCCACATCCTTGGAGGTCCTTCAACATCCTTTTCTTCAGGTGGTTTATACTCTCTTTGTTTTAACTCAACCTCTTATAAATTTGACCAGCATCAGATAAATGTGAATATATTATAGTTGATTTCTTTAGTCCTAACAAATGCTTTGAAATTTGACAGAGTTGCTTTTATGTTCCTCCATTTCTACGCGTGAAAGCTGCAATTCCGAGAACATCTCCTCCTGGTTAGACTTTGCAATTCATGCAATTAACTTCTCTTTGTTGTTGGATATTATGAGGTTAGAGAATTCAGAAATTTTCTCCTTGCAGCTGGAACAAGGGGAGTATTGGAACAGAATCATGAGAGAAAGTACATGGAATGTATGTCAAACTTCAGAGCAGAAAACAATTTTCCTCCTGGAAAACCACATGCGTACATGGTTCCAGGTATAATATATTATATAGTAATTGTTTAGCATATTTACTGATTGTTATTGGCTTCAGGTCTATTAGTTCTTTCTTTCCCATTATAAAAATCCTCGAGTACGTGCCTTTACTTGTTGCTTGTGATCCACTACTGTGGTTAAACTAAATTCATCCGCTTAGTGTTTCCTTGAAGCATGGACTGTAATACATTTAGCTTGGTTTGAGCCTACTCTGGTTTCTTCGAAGTTGAATGGATCAATTATTTCTCTTTTATTTTGTATATTTGTCATATATCTGTCATGTCTGGTTCTCTGGGTTGTGTGGTTTGTTGAAAACGATCAGGTTATGACATAGTTCCAAATTGTGCAGGTGCTCAAAGGAAGTTGGGCAGGAATGATCAGGTAATCTCAAGCAACTTTGCCAATATGTAGTTATCTCATGTCATATATTCCTAATAATTCTTCAATCTATGAATGGCCCCAGGATTTGTCGAAAAAATGCAAGGACTTAATGAACTATTCTAAGCCTCAGCCAAGATATCAGCCACCTGGAATAAACGGCCCATGTAAGTTTCTATTACCTTATTCTGTTCAGTCATAGGGAATCTTGATAGCTGGCAGTCTCATCTGTTTCAATTGATGGACTAATTAGATAACCGCTAGTGCATTGCATTTTTTTGTTGTACCATGGTTTAAGGTTTTGCACGGGATTCTGATGTTTGGTAAATTGCATTCATTACAGCAGCTGGCAACCTGGGGAAAACGCGTGGTGTGGAGGATACTGTCGATAAGTTTGCTGACATGGCAGTGGGGTCCGTGCCTCCACCTATGAAGGCTGGAGGTTGGCATGGGCAGTCCAATTTGTTTTTCGGGCGTTCACAAGAAGTTATTGGCACACGAGCAGCTTATAACAGGAAGGTGGCTGGATGAAAGGAAATGGTTCGGACACGTTTCTATGCTTCTGTGTGCACGTCGCTTGAAGTTTTGTCATTTTGTGTGATTTTATTCAGTTTCTTGTTTTATGTTGGGGTGGCTTTCGATTTCGTATTACATTTTATCTGCGTGGATAAAGTTGGATTTGATTTTTGTTGCATTACTTAAAATCAATAAAATTACTTTGGCATCTCTGGGTTACCTAATTTCTCAGCCATTTTTAGGGACTCAGTAAACTGAATGAAACTAAGGGGGAATTTAAGTATGAATGCAGGCTTGTGGATGATTGGCAAGGATGCTTAGGGCGCGTTTAGATATGAGAGAAAATTGGTTTTAATCGATTTTGATTGATTGATTGGGTTATTTTGTTTTTTATCTTTTATTTCAAAATTCAGTCCAATTCAACTCAGTTATTTTTATATTATTAATACTAGTTGACCGGATGGCTGTGCACGCACAGTCGACTCTAGTTCAGTCTATTATTATAAATAATACTCAAGAAAATTTTAAAATATATACCGATCTTTTATGGCATTTATAAATCTAACTTCAAATAACTTAACAACAATGAATAAAGAGTTAAACAATGCAATAATATAATAAGATATCTACCTATTTATAAAAGCGTTAATAATTTTTTTCGTTTGAACACAATATTTGAGAAGCTGTGTTTTAAAAAAACAAAAAATTAATATTCACTGTTAAGTACGACAAAGTTGTACCAAAGTTCAACCTTAAACACAATAATTTCAATTCCATCACGTGCTATAGACAAACAGAACCTTCAACGATGTTTACGATTATAAAGTTACTGCATCTATAAACCTTCATTACTTCCTTCCCACACCGTGACTATATCCATGACACAATCAATAGTGCCAACCCTAAGTATGACTGTCGTTGCTTGGCTGTGGAAAAGTTGTATTTTTTTCACTCCAAAGCGGCATTGGAATGGGCTAAAAATTGAAAAAAGTAACAGATATTAATGTTTTGAAATTCACACAATTGACAATTTAATGGCATGCTAATATTGAATATAAAATTCTTACCAGCAAAGCTCGTTTTTTTTCTGTCATAAATGAGCACTTTGAAATGGAATAGTCTTGCGCATTCAAATACCAAGAAGCATCTAATGTTTATCTTTTCTGCCTGCACAAAACGACTTCAACCTTCTTCTGCATGCAAAAAATGACCAACTATTGTTGTTAAATTTTATACAAAAGCATTTTTTATTGTAGAATCAGTGCACATGCTGCAGCTTCCAACTGGTGGTTCGCATCCCCATCTTCATAAGTCTGATTCAAAAATAATAAAAAACAACCTAGTTAACGATCATGAGAGGGAGAATAAAACAGTAAAAAGAAGCACAACCCCTTATCAATCAAATCTCAAACTATAAGATTAAGATTGTACTGATCTGTGGACTTGTTGTCCACAGATGAAAAATAAATAGCATCAACATTCTCAAGATTACTGATATGCCACTATAGACATGACACAATCAGCTGTAGTTTATCGTCTAGGAGACCTTCCTCTGAAGTCTCCAGCTCTATCACCTGAAAGGTGCTGATATTAAGTTCCACTATCATAAAAATAGGGATGCTTCAATTGAGTAACACTATAATTTTTTACGGGTGCTACGAATTAGATTTTATTGAAAATGAAGTCACATAAAAGCATGATGGTTGCATTTGATGTGAGGAACCCAAACAAGAAACCTACAGGGCTACAAGGTTAAAGGAAGACATTTCGTATTTGATAATGATTAAAAATTAATTTATGTTACTAACTGGTACCTGAGTTCGTAATTTGATAATTTCATACTGGCAACAGATTCCCAAGTTGAGGACAACCAGAATTCAACAGAAAAATAAGATAAATATATTATCCCCATGGATATGCAGATTTCAGGTAATAGACAATGCAGAAATAATGTTAAAACTTTAACTCTCACTGAATTTACCTCTCCTATGTGTGAGTATCATCTTCCATGGAAACATTTTGGCACATAGATATATTGCAACCTCTGTTTTCGTCCTTTTTTTTTTATATTACACTGCAAAATCTATGTTGTCCAGGTTATTATTATAACTATTATAATAGATTTCATTGATGGGTTAGACTACATCCTTAGCATTCTAGAGTAGAGAAGTTACTTGTGTTCGAGAATATATTGGCTTCCATTACAAGTGTTTTAACACCCAAAATCACAAGATCTATCGTTACAGCAGAACTACATGTAGTTCAAGTGTCACCACGTGCCCCACATTTCACCTTCAACATCATCATATTACTAAATTCGTAAACACAAAAGAAACTTTTTCTGAACAACGCTAATCCCACAGGATCATAGAATTCAATATGCAGCTTGAACAGTGCTTAGAGACAATCTATAAATAAGGCTTGAAAGCTTCATTGTAAAGGATTGGAAGAAGATACTTCCAAACATTACAAGAACTCTACCAGAGTATTTTGCCGACCCACAGACTATCCCTCTACCGATCTAATGCTCAGTTCATTAGCATATTACTATAAACTTCTTAAATCCCCATTCATTTCTTTTAAATAATTCGTCACAAAACTCAAAACAACAAGAAATTAATAATTCTTAACATCCAGTAATTTATTCATGTGTGGTTTTACCTACAAAATCCAGAAAAAATTAAACACCATGCTAAAATCTCAAATTAGAGATAAATCTCTTATTTAAGTCAATACAAAAGCATACCATAACAGAACAGACAAACAAATTAGTTACCTGTGGGGCGGGTATACCAGCCTCAG
Organism: Striga hermonthica; assembly: GCA_902706635.1. Taxonomy (NCBI): domain Eukaryota; kingdom Viridiplantae; phylum Streptophyta; class Magnoliopsida; order Lamiales; family Orobanchaceae; genus Striga; species Striga hermonthica. Next base: position 1,612,314 of record CACSLK010020742.1, read on the forward strand.
GCCGAGAAGCCGGGCACGCAGCATCGTCCATATTTTCTGATAGCAAGAGTTTCTCCAATATGCTAGGAATGGACTCGGGCTCATCTAAAAACATGATGCCCTGACGAAGGAACAAATAAGCAAGGGATGAATGCTGCGCACGGTCCATGATAAGAACACGGAAAACCTGCAAGAGGTAAAGCACAGTGAGTGAAAAAACATCTCAAAGGATTAGGATTGAAATTAGTCCAACCTGAACCATCAAAAAACAACCACATCTCACACGTTAATAAATAATAAACCTTTCCCCTAAAAATTCACATGATACCACATGTTTCATTATCCATTTATGTTCAAATCTAAAAACGGAGCTAAATATTATTTGTGTAGTCGATCATGTAAATAATTCAAAATTAGTCTTATTATAACATAAATAAATCAATACAAATTAGTATATAAAATATTAGATACCCTGGAACCATTTGGATTCTTATATACTGCTTTCTGCTACATTAGGACATTAACAGAAAGCCATGGACAAATATCACACACGCACTTTCTAAATTATTCTATGAAAGAGCAATATCATATAGATTATGCGAACTGGAAGAGCACGATTGAAGCATACAAGAAAAAGATTGAAGTGTATGGTAATTTAACTTAAAAGGGGCTGTGATTTGGCCTTATTTGTTGGAGTTAAGTCTCAAAATTTACACCAATTTGTAATATCTATTATCTGTATTGTTATTTTCGCTCTAGATTGTTGACATTAATTTTCAACCATTTAAAACAATAACGCGACCCGAGTGTTTTTTAATTCCCGATCGCAGGAAGAACTTCACCTTCGAGCTCCGGATCCATGTCCAGTTTCTCAAATGTCGCCAGATTGTCCAGGCACTCCTGATACCCTTATCACCCTCTTCTATTATTATCCTCAATATGTTTACAATAACAAAAATATTGGTTTTGAAATTACTTTAGTCATATAACACAATAATATTGCAAGTTTTAAGTATTCTTTTACAGCTTTGGATCATCTCTTCTTTTCGCTTAATAGATTTCCCATGAAAACTACACTATTAATAATATTTATGAAAACTACACTATTAATAATATTTATGTTTATCATTATCTATTCGCATTACATTCTCCACAAGTTGAGTAGAATAACGATGCTCAAAATTATTGTATTCTTACGACTCAATCCTTCATGTACCGTCGAGCCAATACAAACAATAACTTGGACCGCGTACATATCCTTCAGATTAGCTTAAACACAATTCAAAAATGTAAATAAGATTACTCACCAAGGTAAAAGCTTCTTTTTCGCTAGAATCACATTGTTGAGCTTAAGATCATATCTGCCAAGCAAAAAAACCACATTAGCTTCAATGATACGTCATCAGACTCTACTAAATCACGGCTAAACACACAAAAATTAACCTCAATAACAAATGCCAGATAAAAGGTGATGTTCCAGCCAATTTACCTGAGCATGAGCGACTCATCTAACCTGTTGCAGTGGGTGGATGCCTTGACACGTCGAAATGATCTATTTTGATGAGTCCTGCAAGCTGCAGCTTCACTCCGAGCTGCTCCCAGCATCTTTTGTTGTTCCACAAGCTGAAACCGACAAAAAAAATAAATTAACATCACCAATTACTCGGAAAAGTAGAGTAATTAGTTGTTGATACTAAAAGTAAGAAAGGGACACATACTCCGTTCATCATGGCCCAAACTCGCACAAATAAATCACAGGCGAAAAACAAGTTTTCTTTATTTATCATCCGACAAAAAACAAGCAAAAAACTATACCATGCCCATGGCTCTCAGATCACAAAAACAAGCAAAAATATTGAATGCGAAGAGTAATGCTAAAGACCCTATGTACACATTCAAATTAGCACAATAGCTCTCAGAACATAAATAGAATAATCATAAACAGGAACCAACCTCCCTCAGCGGCAATTTATCAAGCCATTAAATAATTCTATGTTAGCCTATAATGCTGATGCTTAACATAGTCTATAATGTTTAATTAAATTTGAAGGGTCACAGTACTGT
>CACSLK010020742.1:1634507-1645441 GCA_902706635.1 Striga hermonthica
TAGAAATATGAACAATCTTGCTACAGGACACTTATCTCTGTATGTCTTTCATTGTCGCATTTTATAGCGAAAATTAATTATTCCCGTGTTGGACAGATGCTCTCTGTATGCAAAAACAAAATAACAAATGTTAGAACATGTCATATTTGGCCAGTGATATAAAAAATATTCAAGAAGGATATGCTAAAATCAAACTTATCTCTTCTGTTTACATTGTGGTCGGCTCTGATTCAATGATTATACCTGCAAAAAGATTATAACAGTTATTAGAACATCTTTTGTATACGGAAACAATTTTTCATTACATTCATTTGAACCTATTTAGACTAATGAGTATACTTTAAAACACAAGAATGATAAGAATTTATATAATACCTTAGTGTTCTATCTGCTGTTCGAAAATGAATGTAATGAGGTGAAATATGAAAATAAGTTTAAACAAATATATTAAAAACTGTATGACATATGAAAAAACGACCTTATTTATGAAAAAACGGCCTTATTTGATTAAAAATAACATTAAAAGTGTATAGATCTTTACAGATCTGTTATAACAATTGAAAAAAAATAATATAAAATTACATAAACACACAAAAACTACAGATCAAATCTAACCTAACGGGAATAACATAATATATAGATTAAAAAATAAATAAACACAAAAAAAGTAAAGATTCTCTACAGAAATGTTACCTAATTAGGATTTAAATACAAGAAAAATGTTTAAATAATTAAAAAAAAAACGGATATTTGTACATCATCCAGATCTATGACGTAATAAACCCAAAACACTACATATATCTATAGATCTGTCATGCCAGTCCGATTTTAACGCACAAAAAAAAGTTTAAAACAAAAAAAATTGACAAAAAATCAGTAGATCTGCAATGATTTTCATGTAATCGCCCGATTTGTACCGATATACAATGATTTAGTATATCGGATTTTCAAAATCAGGACTCTTTCACATTTTCGTCGCTCTATTCATTCGAAAAAATGAAATAATATGTGTTTTTTCGGTATCGGATTTCAAAATCAGAAAAGAATTGCCGGAGATCTGCAAAAAAATGTTTAAAACAATAAAAATTTGACAAAAATTCATTAGATCTGCAAAGAATATAATGTAATCGACCGATTTGTACCGATATACTATGAATTAGTATATAGGATTTTCAAAATCAGGACGATTTCACTATTTTGTCTCTCTTTTTTTCGAAAAAATTGAAATCTCAGGTGTTTTTTCGGTCTCTGATTTCAAAATCAGAAAAGACTCGCCGGAGAAACATCGGATTTGGCCAAATTCATGGCAAAAAATAATCCAACATGAATTTAGAGAGAATAAATGGGAGAGAGAGAGAGAGAGGAACGGTCGACAGAAGATAAAGGAGGCAACAGAAATGGCGAAATCACAGATGGAAGTAGGGTTTCGTCTATTTAAACCGCGTCGCCACCTGTCTTGGACACGCGTCGCGTACGCGTTCAGCATGCCTTGCGAAATCCCGATTTTACCCTTAAACATGCCACTGAAATTCAGTTCTAAAAGTCTGGCCCAATGAGACACAATAATGCTATGCGGGCTTCATAAATACAGGCCCAATCTTATTTTATATTGGCCCAATAATGATTATTTATGAATAACTCAATTAGTTTGTTATTTAAAAAATGAATGCTAATATTTAATAAATATAATACTTAAAATATTTTAATACAATATATATAAAAATATGTGATACAAAATAGACCTAATTTATTTATAGTACAAAAAATAAGAAACATCGTATTATTTGTAGATTTAGTTGAATATTATATTTTTTTTTAGGTGTTCCAGCCGCACATTCTCAACTTTCATCCCAAAATAGTTCCATAACTCACATCGGCACTGCTTCTTCGAGCGGTTTAGTAGATATGATTGATCTTACAATGGACAATCATGAAAATGTGCCCCCGAGAACGGTGGTTAACAATGTCGACAATGGTAATTTTATAAACTATCAACTATTATAAATATTCGTTTATATATAAAATAATATTATATTTACTACTTTATATTAAGATTATAATCTTTTATTATTTTTTTTTTCAATTATAATTTAAAATTTTGCAGTTTCGTCGGTGAACTTCCCACCTCGAAAGAATGTAGGCGGTCGTCCGAGGCTCGCATTAACTCCCCTAACAAATGGTAAATTAATTTAATTATCAAATTTATAATTAATATTTTATGACTTTGAAAAAAAAGTATTTATTATTTAATCAAATAAATAATGATATAATTTCTACTAATATAATAATTTATTTAATTTTTTTCCCAGTGTCATCGTCAAATTTGCCACCTCGGATCAACATAGGCGGTCGTCCGAGGCGCGAATTACCACCACCCACAAATAGTATTTCTAATTGCTTATCAAATTATATAAATTATTCGTTAATTAATAACAAAAAGTTTCTCATTTACATTAATATATTTATTTTGGTTTTTTATAATAACAATCCATTGTTTTGCAGTTTTGTCATTAAACTTGCCACCTCGGACTAATGTAGGCGGACGCCCGAGGAACTCAGTCCCTCCACCCATATATGAGGATGTTTTGTCTGCTTTTGTCCGTAGTCAAAATATTTCTCGAAGGCCCATTGATACCCGAGGCTCATCTACATCCGTTGGTTCATCCAACTCATTCATCAACAATGGTAATTATTTACTTATGTTTACCGAATATTTTAATTTCATTTTCTCTTTTTATTTTTTCAAAAGTGTATCGCTAATACTTTGTATGATATATAGATGATTATTTATTAATCTATTTGTTTAATTTTTAATTATTATAATTTTACAGAATACTGGGATATTGGCGATCCATCGTACCGTTGCCTTCACTGTGGTGCCAGATTTTGGTACGCCGAGCGACTGGGAAAGCCATCTAACCCCACAGTTCCATTGTACTCTACCTGTTGCAACCACGTATTTTCATCGAACTTCCACCTGTTTACACTCCTCCGCCTTTTTTGCGTGAGCTAATTTTTGGCACAAGTCCCTGAAGCAAGCACTTTCAAGAAAACATTCGGTCCTACAACAACATGTTTTGTTTTACATCCATGGGAGGGAAGATTGATAACAGCATCAACAACGGCTCCGACCCGCCCGTATTCCGTTTGCACGGTCAAAACTACCATTTAATGGGTAGTTTGTTACCCGACCATGGTGCTCCTCCCAAATTTGCCCAATTGTACATCTATGACACAAAGAATGAAATATCGAACAGACTATCTTCTGTGAGGTATATATATTATATTTTGTCATTAAAATTTATGACTTACATCGTAATATTAGTTTTCCACATGTTATTTAATAATTCAAATTGCTATTAATTTTTTTTTTTTTTTCCAGGAGTGGTGTTGAAAGAAATAATCCTGATGGTGAGGTAGTGCTCGGTTTGAAAGAGATGCTCGATCATTACAATGTTTTGGTTAAGTCGTTTGGAATGGCGCGGGAGAGGTTGAACCAACCCGAGCATCGCGAAGTTAAGATGCGACTTATTGGAAAAAGGAATAAGGATGGTCGGCGTTATAATTTACCGTCCACTTCTGAAGTTGCAACGTTGGTTGTTGGCGATTTCGATGATGCTATTAGCGAGTATAGTCATTATTACTCGAGCAGGTTGTTTGTCGATTCTGGTTTGTTTATTTTTTGACCTCAGTGACGAGTATATTCATTATTGCTCGAGTAGGTTGATTGCATTTTATTTGATTATGGTTTTGTCGAATTGATCTTTCGACTTCAAGGGCAGATAGACGGGACTCATTACGGTACGAGCAGGTTGATGGTTTTTGCTTGGTTTGGTCTTGTCGAATTTATTTTTCGACCTCGGTGGTAGGTCGAGAGAGTTCATTCAGAGCATTCACGAAATCAGGTCGTTTGGGTTTTGAGAGGATATACAGCAAGCTTGAATTTTTAATTTTGAACTGAGGGGCGATAGGAAGGGGTGGTCTAAGAGAGCTCGAACAGGATGATCGAAACACAACAGGCATTAGTTCAAATTTTCAAATGCAAGACTTCGAGGAGTGGTCACTCGGTTTTCGACCTCAGCGATCTCGACTCTCGGTTTTCAACCTCAACGGTTTCTCGACTCTCAGTTTTCGACATCAGCGGTCTCGACTCTCGGTTTTCGACCTCAACAGTCTCGACTCTTAGTTTTCGACCTCAACGGTCTCTCGACTCTTAGTTTTCGACCTCAACGGTCTCTCGACTCTTGGTTTTCGACCTCAGCAGTCTCGACTCTCGATTTTCGACCTCAGCTGTCTCGACTCTCGGTTTTCGACCTCAACGGTCTCGATTCTAGGTTTTCGACCTCAGCGGTCTCTCGATTCTCGGTTTTCGACCTCAGCGGTCTTGACTCTCGATTTTCGACCTCAGCGGTCTTGACACTCAGTTTTCGACCTCAACGGTCTCGACTCTCGGTTTTTGACCTCAACGGTCTCTCGACTCTCAGTTTTTGACCTCAGCAGTCTCGACTCTCGGTTTTCCACCTCAGCGGTCTCGACTCTCGATTTTTGACCTCAGCAGTCTCGACTATCGATTTTCGACCTCAGTGGTCTCGACTCTCAGTTTTCGACCTCAGCGGTCTCGACTCTCGGTTTTCGACCTCAACGGTCTCTCGACTCTCGGTTTTCGACCTCAGCGATCTCGGCTCTCAATTTTCGACCTCAACGGTCTCTCGACCCTCGATGTTCGACCTCAACAGCAGATCATTCAGTTTTCGACCTCAGTTGACGTTTGACTTCCGGTGTTCGACCTCGGTGGCAAGTCATTAGGTTCTTGTCCTTATTGACAAATCTTTCGGTTTTTGACCCCGGCGTCAGATCATTCGGTTTCCGACCTCCGTGGTCTTTCGGCTTCTGATCTTGAAATCTCAAAGCTCATTTGGAGGATATTTCAGTGGTTATTCAATGGTCATTCGACTTTCGATGCTCGATCTTAGTGGCAAGTTAAAAAAAACAGCTCGAAGAGGCATTTCACTCTTGGATCGAGTTATGCTTACTCGACCAGAGTGGGGAGACTAGATGATATAGGATGTTATACTAGGCCGGGTTTAATGGTTACAACGAATGCATATTGGAGGATAAGCTCAGGTACGGACTAAGACATAGAGCATAACGATATGGGCGAAGCCCAACTGAAGCCCAAAAAGGTACACTCCCCCCTATAAAAGGGGGCTAAGGTATCACATTCTCACATTCTCTACTCATTCCATATTACACACTCTCTCTCGCTCTTGATCTGAGCACTGACTTAGGCATCGGAGGCCCGACGCCGGGCCACCCTCAGCGTTGGGTTCTGCAGGTACGGAGACCGTTCGAGTCGAAAGAGTCGGGTGAAATCGGTTTCACTCGTATTAAATACAAAATACATTAATTTTTTTTTTTTTTTTTTTTTTTNNNTTTTTTTTTTGGTTATGCATAGTGATATGGATGTAGATGAAAGTTTTTGGACTTCATTGATGTAGTGTTATACCATATTTTTCAAACCCGGCCCAGGAATCGACTCGGGCAGGTCACCAGGTCACAGGTTCAACCGTCGGGTCACTGAGTCAATTGTAGAACCAGATAATTAATTTTAAATTTTTTAAAATTATATATAGAGAATTTTGTAATATAAATATGCATAAAAGTAACAAAATTAAATATTTTGTATATAAATTTTGTAAATTAAAGTGTTAATAATATATATTTCATATAAATATTTACTATAGAAATATATATACATAGTTTTATTTTTTTTAAAACACAAAAAATATTTTAAAAAATAAAATAAAAAAATATATATATAGGGGCCGGGTCAACCGGGTTGACCCAGTTAGGTCAATGCCCCGAGTCGACCAGGTCAAGGCCGGGTTGGCCGAGTTTTGACCGAGTTTGACCAAGTCCTTTGTTGTCCGGTCCAAATAGTCCACCCGGACAAGTTATTTCTTCGGGTCAACACGCCGTGCCGGTCCGAGTCTCAAAACTATGATTTATACTGATACGTAACATTTCAAGTTATCTTATACCAATTTATGTAACATTTACATAGTATTCGTAGTATTCATACAGAATCGACTGTTCGAGTAATGGGTTTGCAACGACAATGTGATTCATTATGCGATTGTTTCGTGACGGAAATGCAATACACTTATTAAGTTAATAGAAAAGTGTTAACTGGTTAGCTTCGGGAAAACGCGATCTTTATACGGCTTTTAATGTTATTAAAAAAGTGTACAATATATTCGCCTTATCCTGAAATATCCCCGACAGTGCAATTAGGAATTTCCATAAAAATGAGGTACAATGAAATCAGAACAACTCTCTCTGAATCAAGGCTTTGTTGTGTGGAGTCTCCACCACCGGGATATTCAGTAAGTTCTTGACAGCATTTACATACTGACCATATTAGCCAGGTTGGTCGCTCTTAAAGCAATGCACGTGCCTTTCTCGACAAAACATCATAAATCTCATTTGAACAAAATGCACCTGAATGCACAAAATTTGGGAAATTTGGGAAAAAGAGATCACAAAATAGCATTCTATAACCCCAGAAAAAATGTAGCTCCACAGTATACACAGATATTGTTATATTTTTTTCTAATTTAAGCTTTTCCCGGAAATTCAGTTATTAAAAAAAATACTCACAAGAATGGAATTTTCAGTTGAAAGTATCCAACATGGAAGATAAAGTGAATCTTACTTTCATTCTCAAATTCCTTCTCGCATAAGACATTCCATAAAATACTCAAAATAAAACACAAAGGTTCCAAAAAAATGCAGATTTGAATATAACGGATAAAAGTGGTCCAAAAGAAAAGTTACCTCTTTGAAGCCCCCTGCAAATGCCTTGATTGTAGATAAGGCCAAAGCTGCAACTTCATCATAAGATGCCTGCAACCATAGACCATGAACCAAACATAAAAATTCAATTTCAGATAGCAAATGAACCTCATTCAAGCATCAACATCAAGTAAATTAGCATTTGAATTCTTACTTCCAGATACCATCTTTTCTTTATGACCAAGCATGTCATCTCAGGAGTCACATGTATGCATTAGAAGCCGGTTGTGTTAAACAGCAAGCATTGAAACTTTGCACAATAGTAAAACAAATATGAATTTCTCAATAGCAATATGCTAAATAAAAAGGCGTACTAAAGGATTTTTAGTAATTTAATTACAAAAAGGAAGCTTCTTTTCAGTATAAAGAATACTATCAAAAGGATGTAGTTGATCATTAAATAAAGACATTGTGCATTAGACACAAATTTCATTTGAGTTGATAATTATTGATTACTATTTTATTTGAACAGATAAATATAAATTACTGCAAGAAATAACAACCACAAAATTCAGTAAATGATAATCAACTAACATACCCATACACCACCACATCAGATAGCAGTAAATGAAATGCACTGGATGTTGTGTTCATTAACCAAGCGCAAACCGTTTCTGCATCATGTCCAATCAAGCAAGATGAGCTTAGACCAATAACTAAACTTAAACCGCTAAACAAAAAGGCCCACGGAAAGTCCGTCTACATGTACTTGTAAGAAGTTCTCAAAGAGGCTTCAGGGTTCTCTTCCACATTGTATATAGGCCCAACTGTATGAATCACATAAGAAGCTAGAAATTGAAAGCCTCTACAAGTTTCAAAATGCCAGTTTAGCTCATATTAGTAGTAAAAATAATTCGTACAACAGTAAAAATACACAACATACATGATAAACCTAGCTTCTCCTATTGGACAACAAACTCCGGGCTTTACTTCTGGGACCCCGTAACATGTTGCTCGTATCAATACCTGCAACTTGATGTATGGATAGAAGTAACCCCAAGGAGATAAACTCAGACATAAGATTATATTAAAATCTGCTAAGAACAATTTGGAAATGGACAAAAAGAAAAAAGAAAAAAAAAATGGAAAAATCACCTCCATCAGCACCATTTATAGTGCAAGTTTGGAGTTGGGAAATCTCACGAAACCATGTCAGGTCGACAGTTTCATAATCAAAGTCCTGAATTTCTACGTATTGGTAACAGTGTCACAAAGCGTTACACCTGGGAAATAGGGGTACCTGAGTAGCGAACACAAGCAGCTTCCCTGTTGCGAAAGAGCAAAAAATGCATTTAGATTCTTGAAGGAAAATGCAGCAAAGCAAAACGCAGCTCCAAAAAATGTTGCAAGTGATAGAAGTTGTGGATCAAAATAGGTAGAAAGTTAGCAGGTAGAAAGTTAGCAGATGAAAACCATTTATATAAAATAAATGAAACATATTCAACAGCGTGGGTTATTTTTTGCAAGAATTCTTGTGAGCACAGGAGAATAATTTATAAATAAATATTTCTAATATAGATTTCATAAACTTGTTAGAATCTGCATGATGTCATTATGTCAAGAACTCAGAACAAAGAAGACGATATGTAGATGAATTATACAACTCACTCCAGTGATGCTATAGCCCCAGGAATATATCTCCATTACCATTGTGGCCTGATCTGTTGTTCCCCACGGTCCTGTCCTTCCCGCCATGTAATCCCGAGATGCCAACATGTCCCTCAGTTGGCAATAGATTGGAAATCGATTCTCATGAAAAACTGATATGTGGCCTTTGATAATTTACCAAACAAGCAGTGCGAATGAACAATGTAACTAATCACAGTTTCCTCAGTATCATCTATAGCCCCATTTTTATATTGTTCAAAAGGTAAACGACTGCATATTTATAATTCAACTAAGACTGCAAATTCGTTAGCAGCCCTAGTTCCAACTCAGAAAACGAACCTGGATGTACATGTCGAAAACACGCCTCCCGAGGCACCTCCAGCTGGTCCGGGAGCTCAAAATCTATCTCGGCAAAAATGGAGCCTAACGATATAGTTCCCATTTTCGAGGCCCAGGCCATAGTATCTCAACGACCCGGCCGAGATACGGGCATCTCGGAACAGGCCCGAGTCCCGTATTTGTGAACTGGGAATTGTATTGGTACTGTGGGCTGATGCTGCCGGACAGGAGGCCCACATTGCTCACGGCCCACATACGTGAGGTGGTCACGTAGTACATTGCCGGGCCCAAAGTCTCTTTGTCGCTCTCAAACAGAGAAGACTGGATGGGCCGCCCACTGTTATTGGCAAAGCTAGAATCTATATACAGGAGAAAGTGGATAATAAGGTGGAAAATTAGATTGTAAAGTTAAAATAAAATATTAACTTACAAGTCGGGTTCCCTCGTCCGCATGGAAAATGAGTCTGAAGACAATCCAAACCGGAAGGCAAAGCACTAGAAAGCAAAAAACAGAGAAGGATAAGTTAGGTAAAATCCAAGAATTGAAGTTTCGCATGTAAAATGTGTGTATTTACTATTTAGCACATTTGCAAGTGCTGTTAGAACTATTGATGGTGAAGTTGTTGGAAACCAAATTGCTACACCAAAGGAAAAAAAAATAAAAATAAAATAAAAAAGTGAAGCTAGATTAAAAAGAATGAGCGCGTGATTTTGTTTGAATCGAACAACAAATGTAAGGAAACTGGGTTGTTTTTCGATCCTACAGTTGAAGGTTCTGTTCGCCGACCCAAGATGGAAAGCAACCGGATAATGCATTGTACGATAAATCTCTGCACAAAGTTGGATTTTGAGGTATTCATTGAAAAAAAAAAATCAGAAGATGTTACTATAACAACAACAGATTCTCAAGAAAATAAAAACAGAATGAACTTTCATGTAGTTCATAGAGATGGACTTCTTTGTGAAGGCAGCGTGCCGGTTAATCGATGGCTACTGAGAAACCTGAAATTAAAAAAAATAAATAAATAAATAAATTAAATAAATGAGGACTATATAACTCACATAAGTAATTAACTAGAGATTGTACATTACAAGTGAATTAGAGAGTTATGGTTGAGACATGAGTCTGGAACTCTTCCTGTCAAATTGTTGAAGCTCAAATCCCAGTTAACATATATGTAACACAAAGCCATTATTGTACATATCAAGTTCAGTTTAATTTATCTAGTAATTGTAGTAAAAAATGTTTACGTGGCATCGGTAATGCTGTTGTTACTCATACTTAACGGTAACATTTTTCATTACTCAAGGAAGAAGATGACTCGAGTACATATAGGATTGGTCACACATTTCACGTGATTCCATAGTGACCAATAAAAGACAAACACGTCGCACACAAATAAGCTCAGCAAGATACATGATAAATTGCTACGCGACTCTATTAGTAAGAAACCCATTCAAAGGAGAAAAGAGTAAAAACACATTAATAACTAAAACGCTTAAGAAAAGAAAGGATGAAATCGCAGAGTGATTTCATTTGGACGAGTGCGTCTTCTTCAAAAGTCACTCCATGCATGCATGTGTTTTTATAAGCAAATGTTAGTTGAGGTCATCATTCCAACAGTTTTCCAAAATTCTGCACATATTTAAAAAAGAAAAATAGTAGCAATAATAATAATTTTACGAGTCAAGGTCGATTGTCCCACACTAGCACTTCCGCATAACAATTCTACCAAAGGCGATCCTATTACAGGAATAGCCTCAGGTACACTTGCTACAACTTTTAACCACCCAATAACCAATTTGGTCACGAGGTAAGAAATAACTAGTTACACCAAAAGATGCGGTCAATACTGCCAGAACCACACCTGTAACCCAAGTTAATTCGCACCCAAGTTAATTCGCGAGGTTTTTTAAATCCATCGGTGAGATATACACGAAAAACATGTAGAAGGATTCCTCGAAAAGTTAAGGATTAGTAATCTTTTTTAGAAATCGAACGGATTCGGTCTTATACATACACGAGGAAGGTAATCAAAAAAGAAAGAAGATGCGGTCTTCTGTCTTTTATCACTTAGGAGCCGTGTGAGATGAAAGTCTCATGCACGGTTTTGAATGAGAGAAAGAAGTGA
>CACSLK010020742.1:1646984-1662237 GCA_902706635.1 Striga hermonthica
TAAGTACTACATTGATTATAATTACGGTACCATGTTTGAGGTATGTATTCCATGTCATGTATCCGCTCGGAATGGTCGCCGGTCCATTCTGGGTTCTAGTGGCCCTAGTCTACCAACTAGAGTGTGCACATGGTGTCCGGCATTAGTTTGTGCCGGCAGATGAGGTAACGGTCATGGTTCACGTTCACGTGATGATATCAGATTCATGTTCATGTTATTACCGGTTTCATGTTCAGGTTATGTATATGCCAGGATAATGATGTTATTATTTTCAATGTTTACATTAGTATGAGTTTCCACGGAGCACAGTGTTATGGTGCTCACGTTCCACTTTTATCATGTTTTTCAGGTCAGGATGTCGGGCCGGGAGCGTGAGATGACGGATGCTTCAGGACTTTTATGTTATGATTGTATATATTTTGACGATATTACGTTTCCGCTGATTATGGTTTTGACGAACTTATCTTTTGATCAAACTTTATTTCAGAAAAGTTATGTTTTCAGTAGACCGTATGATTTTGTTAAAAATTGAGATAACGATTTTACAAAATAAGTCACGTTTTACGGTAGCACCCCAAATCAGTTTTCGCAAAGTAAAAGATTTTATTTTTAAATAAGTTTGCGAAATTTTCGCACTCTGATTTCACGATAAGGCGGGGTGTTACAATTGGTATAGTTAACTCTAACATGCTCATATTTAATGTTCTGACTAAAAAACGAACGCTGATTAAAAGAGGTGGCAAATAAATTATAAACACTTAACGCTCATCAAAAGAGGTGGAAATAAATAACCCTATTGCTCTTTAAAATTAAACGAACAAATCTTGTGAAAATAACTCACTTATTATCTCTGTCTCGTGCATCGCACGGGGTACGTACTAGTTTGTATTAAATATTTATAGGAAAATATATATAAGCCAATCCTCAAGCCCACTAGCTATAGACATCATTTTTTAAATATCAAACATGATGCCTAAGTTAGTGAAATGTAAAATAATTAAATCTCGAAACTGTGACAAAATGTAAAATACTACTAAATTAAAATATAAAGTAATACTAAATGTAAAATAGACTTTGACAAGTTTGTAATGTTTTTCTAAACTCTTTATGAAAAGTTGATAGAGATGATTACTTATTTTTCTCTATATTCTTGTAGCTCAATCGATTCTCCGCCTCCGCCTCTTCAGACAATGAGCCCTCTCGCCCTGTTGTTTTTAAGTTTATCGATCAGCTACCGATGAGTATGGTGTGTCTGTCCGGACAGGATGACAAAATTTTCTGTTTGTGTTGGACAGACTTCCGGAGGTAACCCTCTCATTTCATTAGATTGACACACCGGTGAAAAATACTTAGAAACTGATTATGAAAAGTTGTATTTTCTGGTGAACCCTGTATTCCCTTAGAAAGTTGTCCGATAAGAAGTTAACTGTGGTACCTTCAAGTTCTCCTAATTTTTCTTTTTATTTTTGATAACTTCTATATGCGATCGGAGAGAATGCATATAAAATGTCGACAATCTCTCCAAACTTTGAAAAAAACAATGCGGAGCCTGATTTAGATCGAAGTCGTCTTGATTGTCGAAGTGTAGCATATCCCACTTTTTTAATCAATAAATACAAATATCATGGCCTGAAAAGGATACATTTGTCTGTTCCGCAGTATTGTTATTTGGTCTCACATTTACATGACATTCTTGCCCGAGGTATCGTTTAATTTATGTTTTAAATATTGTTTTTATTGGTTTTACAAGAATTAAAAGATAATTTTGCAGTGGTGCGAGAGAAGTTTTTTTTTTCCAAGATAGTTTGGGCAAAAAGTTCGATGAATTTAAAGATATGATTCAACATCGTAGGAAGACCAAATTTGTTGAAATGGAAAAGAATGTACATTCTCTCGTAGAGACATGTGCTATTTTTTACGACAACAGATTTATGCATCCATCAGACCGTACCACCCAAATTGAGCTATTGGCATTAAAAAAATGCGACGTATTGGTCACCGGTGAATTTATAATTTGTTTGTGATAGAATTCAGACCCGTCATCTTAACATTATTGGCTATTGGGAGGGATGATTTTCGTTCTCAAGCTTCTCATTGGATCAGTCGATAGTGGATGCTTGTGTTGTGATGTTTCTAGGTTTAGTTTGGTCGTCTCTTATTTTAATTCGGTGGTTTATTTTTAAGAGGAACGGTGGTATGTCTAATAGAATGCAATTGTTTTTACTCTTATATGAATGTGTTGGAGTTGAGATTACAATGGGAAGCACTTAATGTTCTGTAGCACATGCAAACCACGTTTTGAAGCGCACAACTCACAATTTCAGGTGCACACCAATATGTGGTTTGTGCTACAGAACATAAGAGCAAAAAACAATCATTATATCAGACATACCATCGTTCCATTTAAAAACAAACCATCGAATTGAAATAAGAGACGACATCCAAACTAAAACTAGATCCATAATATCAAAAAAGACAACACAAGCATCCACTATCGATTGATCCAATAAGAAGCTTGAGGAAGAAGATCATACCTCCCAATAACCAATAATGCTTAAATGACGGGGCTGATTCTATCACAAATCATGAATTCACTGGTGACCTATATGTCGCTTTATTTGAATGCCAATAGCTCAATTTGCGTGGTACGGTCTGATGGACGCGAAAATATATTCCCTTCGAAAATAACACATATCTCCACAAAAAAATGTATATTCTTCTCCATTTCAACAAATTTGGTTTCCCACGATGTTGAATCATACCTTTGAATTAATCGTGGGATAACCTTTTGCGCAAAGTAATTTGAAAAAAAAAAAAAAAAAATCTCGTGCACCACCACTGTAAAATTATTCGTTAATTCTTGAAAAAATAATAAAACCAATAAGAACAATATTTAAAGGATAAATAATAACAGGACAAAAATGTCACGTAAATGTAATGTCAAATAACAATACTGCAGAATAAACAAGTGGTCTTTTCAGGCCATGATATTTGTATTTATTAATTAAAAAGTGACATATGCTACACTTGGACAATCAGGACGACTTCGATCTAAATCAGGCTTTGCATTGTTTTTTCAAAGTTTGGAAAGATTGTCGACCTATTCTCCGCATTTTCTCGGACATAAAAACTATCAAAATTACAAAACTAATTAGAACTGAACATTTATTAGACTAGAATGTTGAATTTTAAGGAACGTACCACAGTTAAATTCTCATTGGACAGCTTTCTAAGGGAATACGAGGGTTCACCAAAAAATACAAGCTTCTCATAATCAGTCCCTAAGTATTTTTTCACCGGTCTGTCAATCTAATTAAATGAGAAGTATAACTTCGAAAGTTTGTCATAAACAAACAAAAAATTCTCTTTGAATATTTTGTCGGCATAAGTTATCTTGTCCGGACAGACACACCATACATCGGTAGCTGACCGAAAAACTTAAAAACAACAGGGCGAGAGGGTTCATTGTTTGAATAGGCGGGGGCGGAAAATCGATTGAGCTACAAGAACATAGAGAAAAATACGTAGGTAATCACCTCTACCAACTTTTCATAAAGAGTTCAATAGGAAAACATTACAAACTAGTCAAAGTCTATTTTACATTTAGTATTACTTAATATTTTAATTTAGCAGTATTTTATGTTTAGTCAGAGTTTCTAGATTTAATTTAGTGTTATTTTACATTTCACTCATTTAGGCATTAGGTTTGATATTTTCTTATTTAAAAATTGATAGCTAGTTGGCTTGGGGATTGACTTGCATTTTTCTTCTAAATATTTAATACAAACTATTACGTACCCCGTGCATCGCACGGGACATAAATATTAAATGAGTTATTTTTCACAGGCTCTGTTCGTTTAAGTATAAAAAGCAATAGGGTTATCATTTATTTTTCACCTCTCTTAATGAGCTTTAAGTCTAAAAAACAAAGGGCTATAATTTGTTTTTCACCTCTCATAATCATCTTTGTTTTTTTTAGCCAGAACACTAAATATGAACATGTTATGTTAGAGCTAATTTAGAAAACAATTAATATATATTATTTCGTTAACACATTTATATTAATATAAATTTGATTTTAGGATATATATATTTATTCCTTGATATAAGAAAAAAGTAACATTTTTACTTATTTTTGTTCATCATATAATACTTAATTACTATTTTATTATAAACTTTGTTATCATATAATGTCATTATTATTTATAAAAGTTGTACGCCTTCTTTTTCTTTTTATTTTATGTAATGAAAAATAATTAAAGCACATTAGTATCATTTATTTATCATTTATTTATGTAATCAATTTAAAATATGTAAATAAGTTTAAAATTAAATAGTGTATAAATATTTTATAAAATATGCACACATGTTTTTTTAGAATTTAGTTTTGTATACTAATTAAAACAATTTCGTTTTAGCAAATGCCAAAAGCTCAATCTCTTTTGTAATCAAGAATTTTTCTAATTTGCATTATAAAGATTTGTAGTTTATTTAGAATAATCTGCAATGAAAAAATATTTTACAATAATTTTTATTATAGAAAGAAATCAAAATAAAAAAAAAAAGATAAAAAAAAATAATCATGGTTGGAATAATATACAAATAAAATCAAAAGAATTGTTAATATATTGCAATTTTAATTTTTTACCATTGTTAAAACTATATAATGTATTTGGCCATTATCTTTTAACTAAAGGTACATATTTCTTGTGTTGAATCATAATGCTTTCAACATAATACAACAGCTTCCTCCACCCAAATACAAAATATTTCTTCTTCTTTTATTTTCTAACTTCAATTGAGTATAAACTGACTTGGGCTGAACAATTTCATCACTATTCATGCACCAAAATACATGCTTCCAGTAACAGGAGTTGTAACAAGACATCACACCATCACCAAATTAAGAGAAAATAAAAAGGGTTTATTTATTTATTTTTTTCATTTTATATCTAGAATTAGACATGAAATGGTAAACACCTATGGTAATCAACAAAAAATATAAAAGATGCTTTTTCAATTTATATCTAGAATTACACCTGAATTGGGAAGAGCTTCTGATTCCCCTACGGGCCAACGCGGATGTAATCTCATGTGAAATCCCAAGCTTCGAGATCTCAAGCCCTTCATCCCAAGATCGTTGATCAAAAAGAGGCTGCCCATTTTTATTTTTATTTTTTAGACATTGAAAGCGTGGAGGGTGGTTGGGTTTCGTTAGTCTGTTTCGTTGGATGGATTGTGCATGATATCACACTATTTCACAATACTTCCATCCCATTAACATTTTTGGTTCCAATAATGAGGCCTTGAAATGAGTAATAGTCCGGTCAGTTATTAAGATATTTCATTTAGGGCTGAACATGGGACTCGGAGAATTCTGAACCGTTCCGAAAACCGAAACGAAATCAACCGAAAAATAATTGTTGGCCGTTTGACTTTCTCCGAACCGAACCAAACAGAAAAAATAACTGGTACGATTCTGGAGATTTCACAAATATCCGTACCGAGAACCGAACCGAACCGTCCCGTATTGTACTGAACTGGAGAACCGAAATTAAGAACCCAATTATAACATTAAATGTGTTATTAATATATTTTATGTCAATTTTGATTATATATAATATAGAATGGAGACTAGCGATCAACGTGCCAGAACCGTGACTTTTGCTCCTTTCTCTTTTGCTCCAATCTTTTTTTTTTTCTATTGGGTTTCATCTCTAACCTACCCCAACTTGTTTGGGACTAAAAGGTTTTGTTGTTGTTGTTGTTGTTGTATTATAAAATAATTATTCAAAATAATATGAAAGTTTAAAGAATATTTTTTTAAGAAAAAATATTATATTTTATTTGAATTTTAAATTTTCAATATTAGTTGCACAAATTTAGTTATAACTAAAATTTAGAGTTATTTATAAAGTTGATTTCAAAATAAAATCTTTAATGTGAGGAAGTACTAATGAATATTGGTTTTATTAAAGCATATAAAAGTTAAATAACTAAAATTTAGAGTTACTTCTAGAATTGATTTCAAAATAAATCTTCAATATGATGAATTATTGATAAATGTTGTTTTTCTAAAGCATATAAAAATTAAAATATAACTACGTAGTCATTCAAAAATAATTTAAAAAAATAAAAAACCTCCGAAGACCCGAACCAAACCATACCTAATCGAACCGTTCCGATAGTCCCGAATACCGAACCGAACCGAAAAGTAAAAATCTCCGAACCGACTTTTTGGTACGGTTCCGGAGATCGAATTTTGGGATATCCGAAGTTTGGTACGGTTCTGGAGATTTATCAATCTCCGAACCGTACCAACCCACGCTCACCCTTAATTTCATTATTATATATCCCACCTAAAAGGTGGGATGTGGAGTGCATCATTATTTTGCTATTAAATTTACACAATTACCCACAACTCTTTTCTCTACAAATTTCCAGAGATTTCCCCGAACTTTTGTAAGATAACCTTTCTTCTTTTCCTCACACCTCTACTTTCTTCTCCAATTCCATTGACGACCAAGCCCAATCTCTGCTCCAAAGAAAGTCAATCCTAAATGACTCCGCGGCCGCCCTCCGCACCTGGACCCCAGACGACCCTGCCCCCCTGCAATTGGTTCGACGTCACCTGCAGTCCCGACTGTGCCGACCAGAACCCAGCCTCAAGTCGATTGACCTACGGCCAAAACCCTCCTACAGTTTGCCTACATCGCAACGCAATCCCCGTCGATCTACAACAACGTTGCTTTCCGACAAGGATTTTCTCAGCGTTTGTGTTTCCAACGAACAAAGAAAGGAAAAATCGGAATTTTTTTTGTAGAATTTTGTATTAATTAAAGAAAAATCTAATTTTTTTAAGAAGGAATTATTTGTTGTAAAAATTGGGGTTTGGGATTTTTTTTTTTTTTTTTTGTACGTTTTTTAATACACTGTGAGCAAAGGAATTGGTATATGTGAAAGCTACTTAATTTTTAAATTATGTTTTCATGAATTTTCAATTTCAGAAGAAATCTGAATTTTTGCACACTCAAGCTTGGGACCACGGAGATGAAAACAGTCATGGTGGTGTTGCAGGAAGATGAAAACAAACTTTTGCAAATTGAATTTTAAATAAAGGACAAAAAGGTAAATTCAACTTAAAGGTTTTAATAATCATTTAATAACCAAACAAGTTAATAGTCCTCTTCTATCAAAAGGATGACATAAATTTTTTAGTGGGAAGCAATCAAAGTTCAATCAATAAAACTAGCCAAAACTCACCCTTAGAGTTCATGAGAAGGGAGACGAGTGAGGTGACAATGGAAATGCAGCAATAATAAAAGTTAATGAGAGTTGATTGGTTAAAAATACTACGTACTCGTTTGCTTGGAGGGATTAGCCAGGAGGCTTATCCTTCTCACATGATCCCATGTTTGGTTTTATATTAAGGCCCGGGATGGTGTGGTCAGCCTGAGATGAAATTGCTTTTTATCCCATGAAATTGGGACAACTCTATCCCGGCCACTTAGGCACGTTTGTTAGGGAAGACCGGATTAGATAATTTTTATGTACACTACGTTTGTTATGTTTGATTAACTCAAAATAAGATTATCATTATAACTTGTTTTATGTGTTTGTTTCATTGGATAAATAATAGGATTATATGTACATTTAAAAATATGGCCCCTATTTTAAGCTACATTATTTTTTCACCATAATTTGTTTTATGTGTTTATTTTTCTAGATAAAGAACTACAAGGCCACGGCTGTGCCCACAGCCGGCCCAGTGTATGTTGATATTAGAATGCTATTAAAATGCCAAGTACTTGCAAGCTAAAACAATTACGTAACTTTCAAATTAGTGTTGAAACTCATGCAACTTTAGCGAATAGCCGAGTGCAAGCCCTTCAAAAATAAGTCATGCTACTTTAATAGTGTTCAAACTCATTTTAAACTCGAGTGAATAACGTAAAGAACCAAGGTAGTGTTGCCAGTCTAGACTGTGAACGAATAGTTTAGTCTTATAAGGAACCGATAGGTGATCTTTCCGTTCGAAACTCTTCGAACCACACTATCTCAATATAAGACATGGAGTATGTATTGCATAAATAAATAAACTGCAAACATATGTACTTTGACCGAAACATGATTGCCAGATCAAAATGGAATTGATAGAAACTGCAAAACACAGCTTTTACAGCATACCTCTAACATAGGGGTCTAAAAACATGTGGAACAAGGCTGGTGATGTGGCTCAAAGACTTACCAAAATACTTTATATAATTAAGATATGAAAAGATGAAAATGCATATACGAAAGATTACTCCTATTGTATTTAATTTAAACAGCTCACTGCACACTTCTATGTAAGTTTTAACTTTCTTATATATACAATCACTAAAGTTGCCAACAAACAAAAATATTTAAGTTTCACAATTCAAACAAACATGCAGAACCCAAGAAACTTCTAACAAAACAGATAATCAGTAAACAAAACAAAATCAACCCCAACAAAAATAAGAAAGGTAAAACAACGAAAATTGCATAAAAAACTCAAACAATGAACTTCCCTGACCTGCTTGCCCAAAGACTCCAATCGTGAAGCCAGAGAATGAATCGGCGCCACAACCTGAAACCGAAAGACACGATTAACTCATGAATAAAACCCTAGAGAAATAGATTCAACTATTGGTTCAATTTCAAAACAATACAAAACATAAGATCTCCACCTCACGTAAATATTAAAACAAAAAATAAGGCAAGAAATTTAAAAGAAACATCGAAATCACTAAACCCCTATCAATTTCTCCGCAAATAAACAGTGCATAAAAATAAAGGGCTTTCGGATAGAATAAAAAGGGGCATACACAAATTGTGAAAGTCATCGCCGCCAGAAATATCTTACTATGTGGACGCCCGAGAGACGACGGTGCAGATTCATTAATCGAGGGCGACTGCGCACCGAGAAAACCTTTTGCAAGTTATATGTTTCTGAACTAAATGAAGGAAGGCCCGATTCCCAAAAGTAACCCAACTTGCCACAAAAAACCTCGTTTAACACACGCAAAAACGACGTCGTTTTGCAAAAAATGCCTGTGTTTTTTATTAACTAGTACAGAGCCCGTGCGATGCACGGGTGACCTGTAAATGAATAAAAAAAAGAATAAAAAAAATGTACGGAATATATATAGTACGTGACCTGTAATAGGCCAAAATGTGAACACGGGTGATGCACGGGGTGCACAATTTTAAGGTCATTTATTAGTGCATACCCCGTGCGATGCACGTGATACATATAATAAATCAATTATTTCTATAGGACTTGTACGTCTAGACAAAAAAACAATAGGCTTGGATCATCCATATTTCACATCTTTTAATAAGTGGTGTTTATTTAAGCCAAAAAATTAACATGTTAATTAATATATAATTTTGCTAACACGTCATACTAATACTTATTTGATTTTTGAATACATATGTATTCATTGATATAGGAAAAAATAAAAATTTTATTAATTATTGTTCACCATATAATACTCAATTATTATTTTATTATAAAATTTACAGTCATATAATGTAATTATTATTATTTATAAAAGTTATAGAAGTAGTCTTCTTTATGTAATAAAATTCAAAATAAAATTTTGAGTATAAATGTTTACAAAATACACACACATGTTTTTTAGAATTCAATTTTCTCATAATAATTCTTTTTAAAAAAAAAATGATTTAGCAATTGTAAAAAAATAAATCCCTTACATAATCAAGAGATTTTTTCTAATTTGCATCCTAAGACTTTATAGTTTATACTATGTAATAGAAAAATATTTTACAATAAGTTCATTTTTCAAACATAACAAAAAAAGTGATAAAAACACTATCATGTTGACAATAATATACAAATAAATAACATGTCGAAATTTTAAAGAATAACTATAATTTTATTATCTAACCATCAATAAAATCATTTAATGATGTGATCATTATCTTTTTAATAATAAAAAATATTAATTTTTTTTAAAAAATATTAGTGTTATATAATTAAATAAAGGTTAAAAAATATTACTCGACAAATATTAATTATAATGGATATCAGTAAAATAATTGTATAAATTATTTAAGGAAAAAATCTTGAAGATCATATTTGGATAGTAAATGTAAATATGCAAGCATTTAATGCATATAGTAAAAAATTTCCAAATAAAGTATGCATTAAATGTGTGTTGACTTTTCTTGCTACTGTTTTTGGTAAATAGGTTGGCTTTTAATATATATATAGATGGCGGCGTGGCCTCTTAAATTTGAGCAGCCACGTGTCACTCAAAGGAAAACATTGCTTCTTTTTATTATTAAGATAAGACTAGTAGGCTATCGCCGTGCATAGCACGGCCGGCCCATGTTAATTGTTTTAAATATATAATTCATAAGTAACGTCATGAACATTTGAATGCATTTGTAATATGTGAATTATGATCAAAGAAAACAAATAGAATTAAATATAAGTTAACTACCGAAAGAATGACTATGAAAAGTTTATAAAATAAAACAAACATCACTTGACATTCCAATCAATGTCAAACATTTAGTAAATGCAACTAATTATTGCAATCTAAAGACAAAGTGTATATATATAAAAGTGGTAGACATCTACATTCCATTAAGAAAGTTTGTTACTCCATCACCTTCAAAGATGCAAAGTTTAACAAATATGAAGCTCACACTCCCAATGTGGATTTACTCTTTATTACCTCATAATCTTTAAGTGGATGCAGCCTGCCATTGCCGATTATAAACATCGAAACACCTCCACCTGAAAATAGAATATCTCATGTTTATCGCATCAAGATGACCTCATTACAATGTACCAAAAAAAAAAAAAAAAACGATTAGCTGCATCCTCCAGAATGCACTACAACCAAACAATCAACTATACAAGAATAACAAAAGAACCCAAAATAGGACAATAAATATCATCAAGCATAAGATATTTTGATTGAGATTGACATTACTTTTTTATTTTTATTTTTACGTAGTTGTCCATTTTCATTTGGCCCAATCAATTGTCTTTTCATAATATACAACAATCCAGGCAACACTAAATAATTCATTCTACAGAAAATAGAGAAAAATTTAAACACCCACAAAAATACTTAGATTTTCTTAGCATACCCTGTCAAGTTAAAGAGGGTGCACCAAATAATGCAACAGTAGAAACACCTTGTTCTTTGATATAAGACTTATAATTCACACGTATGTTTGGCCAAATTGCTGCTAGTTATGAATTTCCAAGAACCTGTAATTTTCTTCTTTCTTTATCCACCTAGAAAGAGCAATGCTTCTAGCAAGGATTGCCCTAAATTCCAAAGTAACCAAAAAAAAAAAAAAAATAAATAAATAAATAAAACAAACGTATAATAAATATTCTATTTGAAACCAAAACATCCAGTAAATTAATGTATCTTTACAACACAAGGCATAGCCGTAAGTGGTCACAGGAAAAAATGCAGTGACATATTCGTGTATCATAGATTATTCCAAAAATAATAAAAAAAAAATCCACATTATCTGTACAAACTGCTCACAACGTATGATATTAGCCGAATCAATTCTAATACAATATCCATCGTCATTCTCTTTTTCGGTTTCTTTTTACTTCACCTTAAGCCTATCCCTTCAATTCAGTCCATGAAAAGGAAAAAAAAGAAATCAAACAAAAATAAGGTGAAGAAAACTTAGCATGATACTGTAGTCGAGACCTGTCGTGTGCGGATAGATAACACGTACTACAAAGCGTGAAGAACATGGATGTTTGAGCAGTTGAAAGAGTCGGTCTTCAAAGTCAAAGTATCAATAAGAATAAGAGGGATTCAAATCCTTCTCTATCATATAGATAGAGGTCATTCTGTAATGCAACCACCAGGATTGGTTAAAATGTATTTATTGTTTGACAATTGTAGGAAAAGCATTTGGATATGTTGATAAGTTCCTACGCCATATTAATCATTTTGGTGCTCACAAACAACAAATAACCAGCTGAAGCTAAAACATTTAACTGTCACACATTAAGTGCACAGAAATGCAAACAGCAAGGTGAGTTGAAAGTATATCGAGAGGGCATTCATAACTGAAGGTTTCTTTTGGGATTCGGATGACTCTCTCGACATCGGGCGAAGAACCTGCAAAATAGATCAAGATATAGTTTACTAAGCCTAGACACGTGTTTAAAGACATGGTTAAGACCGTGCAAGAGCCAAGTCCAACTTTAGTTGAAGACAATTAAAAAGTAAGCAACTGAAGAATAACATAGTAAATGAATAACCTTGAGATATATGTTCACGGGAATGGATCCAGTACCTTCGGCTTCATCAAGCCAAGCTTGGTATGTTGTTGAAATCTTCAATGTTCATCATAGGAGTGACTGACCTGTGAAGCATATATTCATATTAAAGAGGTTGACTTTCCCGTCTAAACTCTTAAAGCATTAATCAGAATGTTAAAGCAGACTTTACTTCCCTACCAAAAATACGATAAGGATAATTTGTCGAACACATCAACATTACAAGTACAAACTACAAACAAAATAGAATAACAAAAAAAATAAAAGAAATAAAAATAAAAGAAGAAATTTCACATGGAAAGCAATCAACAACTACAAAAATGAGGAGAACACGAGCCTCTAAACATATAAAAGCATGTTTAGAAGGAGACACAATCCTGGATTGTTAAGATGGAAGAGTATGCTGGTTTCAGACTTCAGATGCAAGATGTGTAGGCTCTTATAAGAAAATTTTGATTCGTTATGAGCAAGTCCAACAGCTATAAAGACCAAACGTATTAGTTCTTACTTACTAATTTCTTTCCAACAAAAATACTAAATAGGGGGAAAAAAATATTTCAAGCAACATGCAGTATGAATACATGTGAGAAATTAATCTTGCTTATTAAGTTATTAGTAAGCCTCTCAATACGAACTTGAATGGTGGCATTTAGCAGTGTCCTAAAGGCATATATGCCAAGTTTTCCATCAAATTAGACTATAACTTCTTGAGCAGTATGTAAATCACCCATCCCAGCTAGAGAGATCCCGCCTCCTCCAACTCAACCCCTACCTTAATTAACAGAATATTTATGAAAAAAGTAACAACTTTAGAACCTTGACATATCAAACCCCAAAAATGTGAAGTATTAGTACGAAGATAAAGATAGTGACTAAAACTATGGCAATCACTGAAGGCTCAACCTCCTCTGCTAAATTCTCATCATCAAAGTCACCATAATTGTTTACTAAGCTTATTCGCAATCTGCATAATAATGTAACATATCATATTTTCCGATATAAACATAGGAAAATCAGAAACTATTAGTCTAAAGGTAGCCCAAGGCCGCATGAAATCACATTTGTGATCCCTGCACATGTTATGACAATTCGGTCCCGCTACACTACCCAAGTCCCATGACATAGTTGGGTTACAAAATGACATGGCAACAATAAAAAATAAATAAAAATAAAAATCTACAAACAAAAACTAATGAAACAATTCATTTTCCCCAAATTGTAACTTTCATTTTCCCTAACCTAATCTCTCTTCTACCCACAGATCTGCCGACTTCCTTGAGAGAAAAAGTGAAAGGTGACAATTTTCTTACAGTTACTTTTCGTTTCATTCCTTTTTTTTCCCTCTATATGCAGCAGCCCACACACAGGATTGAACGGGCACTGTTGTTCTTGGAGTTCTGAATTCACCGTTATTTGAATATTAGTTTTAATCAATTGAATAACGATTTGGATGTTCTTGTCTCCAAGCAAACTTATTACCTCAATGCAATAAGGTTTCAGCTTCCATTGTTGGAGGAAAAATAAAACAAAGGATATGTAGTTATAAAATTGATTGTCGGGGGGAGGAAAAAAAAAAAAAAAGGATATGTAATATATGGCTTGATTTAGTTTTCCAAACTTTTAGCCGCCAAGAGGAAAGGAAGAAAGAGGAGTCTGTGCAATCCTTTAGCAGTGGAGGATTTCGTTTTAAATCTTAGCCTTTAATTGATGAAAGAGGAGTTAGTGGAGAATTTAGTTTTAAATCTTAGCCCTTAATTACTATTTAATCTAAATCGCACAGCTCATTTTGTCAAAAGAATTTGTAAAGAGACTTGGGTAAAGTAGCATTATTCATGACCATTTAGGCTTGCTGACTGATCCCACCAACTCAACCAAATGAATGATACAACAGTAATACACTAACAAAATGAAAAAGGCCTGGATCGCAACCATTTTGTTTGCAGTTTTTTTTGTGAGTGGATAATTTAGTAACCGAGCTATCCGGACTCGGGTCGTTCTCAAAGGAAGACTGTTCGGAGCGTCGTTTACTATCGAGTTGTCAAATTCACAAGACCGAAAATAAAATCCTAAACATTCTAACAAGATGATATGGGATAGATTTTAATAAAATTAAACTAATAACTACGAACAAAAAAATAAAAATGCAACAAACAAAAGAAAAATCGAACGTTGGTTACACGGAGTCCACGTAACTTGACGAAAATAAGAATACCGAAAATGAAAACACACAAGTCTAGTGATCCTAAGTCTTCGAATAGGAGCCTTCCCTAGATCATTCCTCTTTTAACAAAGTCGAAACCTCTAAATTGGATAAACACGTATCGAACCTTAATACACATAGACAAGCGATAAAAATAAAATGAACGATACAAAACATATTATGCCAATCAGTTCAAACTCGAAATAATAAGTCCTCACCGAGGTCCCTATTTTCCTATGGCAAGATTGAAATAACATAACATGTAAAGAACGAAAATAACATAACCGAAAATGAATAACAGAAAAATTACCGGAAAAATCGCCGGAAAATGTCAAGCTCGTGTCTCCAACCGACGTCCAAATTACACAACAAAATACATAAAAATAAAAGAAAAGAAAAATAAGAAAAGAAAGATCTGAAGAACAGAAAAGAAGGAGCCGAGCTCCTTTCCCACAGTTGGGAGAATAATCCAAAATTAACGAACATGCAAAATGAAACTCTCTTTATCATTCGATTATCCCAAAATCAAAATTGAATCCGAGACACGGTTCCCACATAATGAATCAAATGAAACAAAAACCCGTCCCAAGTCAATCCACAAATGATCGCTCGAGTCAAACTCCCTCCTTCACATGTACGTGCAAAAACCATAAATGATCTACAAAACATGAAATAATAAGCACTAGATCAATAAGTCAACTCCCCGATTTTCTTCTTCTTCTTTTTTTTTTATA